>JAXDRA010001203.1:0-21554 GCA_034190875.2 Urechis unicinctus
CATAATACATCGTGACATCGGCATCCTACTGATTATCATGGCTTCAGAAATGGCGGGTTTGTTACTTGATTTTTGCAATTAGTGCTCTTGGTGTGGTTTTCATATATTCGTTATTAAAGTGTTTCGAAATTATTGATATAATTGAAAATTTTATAATTGTGAATGATGCAAAATACCAAAAAAAAATCAAGAAGGTTGACATTTGTAGGTAGCTTATTTCATTTATTAATTCTTTAAACAAATTACCGTCCGATAGTAAAAAAAAGTTAACATTTTCTAAAAGCCTGCAGCATTATCAAAATTGTATAATATACATCATGCACATCAATGTGGCTTTCTGCATTCGGTTGAAATAAATATGATCTAGTAATGATCCATGATCATTTGTTGTCTCACTCGGAAATGAGCCATGAAAGAGCACCTGCCATGAGGACCTTACATGTTGAATGTCGTCAATTATAACAGGCAAATGATTACATTATTACTTTCCTATTCAAAAAGAACCCCATTGACAGGGATTCTTGGGTGCTTTCAATTTACTTTAAGCGTGTTGTTGGTTGCACCATCCTTACCATTATTACTATCCTATTCAAAGAAACCCCATTTACAAGGTTGTTGGATGCGTTCAATTCACGTTTAAGCGTGTCGTGGTTGCACCGTCCTTACCATTACTATACAGAATATAGCGTGTATCAGGGTTACCGATATCCAGCATGCCTGGGACAAGAATCGGTCCCGTAAATAATAGAGCAAAAAACTCATGTGTGGCGTAGGTGTTTCTTAACCAGAACCTTCCTCACTCCCTTTGCCATTTTTTAATCTCAGCCTCGTCAGACATCAGGATCGACTATCTCAGGGCGTAGACCAACATACTCCTTGATAGGCACACCGGCACATTCATCCTTCATCTTCCCTAACATCTTCTTGTTTACGTCCGAGAACAAAGGATGGGAAGGATTATAATTGCTGGTATCAAAGAGGTAGCTATCGTTCTTTATGTCAGCATACACATCAGCTGTGTGATAATCTCCAAAAGCAGCGAATCTGTGTCTGTGTATAGCAGTTTAAGTTTGCCACAATATTTCGACTGGCAACAAACCTGCATATTTTTTCCTATTCCGCCGAGCGTACAATCTTAACGTCAAGCCGCCTTCTAAGATTTCCATGGTTTTGCCAAACACTGAGTTGTTCATCAGCTTGTACAGGTCCTTTTGAAAGTCGCTGGTGGCGGCCTTATGCAGGTCTGTGTGTATGCGAATGTAAGGCTCCATCCAGGGATAGGTAAAGCATGAGATTTCTATAGTGGACCACCTACTTTTTTTATTGCTCAGGTTCGGTACTAGCTTTTCAAATCCATTTCCGGTCCTCCCCAAAGCACCTAGGAGATCCTTCTGGTAGACCGACAACCATTCGTTCTGGATAGCCATTCTTTCCGGCGTCAGTGGATATAATCACTGTGATCATCATGTAACTCTGAAGGACATTCCAAGTCAACTTCGAGTATATACATCGTTTTCAGCATCATCGGGGTGCTCCTGTTTCTCTAGGTTCTCAGGCCGTTCCTCCCACTCAATGCCCGCAGTTGGTAAAGGCCATGCATACAAATTGCTAGCATCAAGATACTGGATATAGCTCGTTGGTTGATCCTGATCAAAGCCTTCCACGTGGGGGTTGTTTGCTTTAGCATGGCGGCGGGACACCATGCTTATCCCACCAGTAGACCTTTCTCAATGAACAGGTGCTTGTCATAGTCGGTGAGTAGTTCCAGTTCCACGCCTGTACTCTTAAGCATAGCATCCCATGAAAGGCCAGGACTGGTGTAGTAGTGAGCCGGATCTAGGCCGTACTGCTTAAGGCATGTTTTGCGGATATTTCAAAACACATCTGCCAAGAGCAGTACATCTGTCAGCAGGTACAGGTCATGATAATCACCCATGTTTATTACACCTGAACACGCTTCAGACCTTCTGTGCATGGGCATAGTCTGCAGCAGGTATTCCTTGTTCGGAAAGCTTACTGTAGAACTCATGGATGGCTGGCAGCGGTGCAACAAACTTTTCCCAATCCATAAACTCATAGGGATACACTCCCTTGCGCAGTAGCAGCCGGCGTTTCGTCTCGTCAGGCTCATACTTAGCCGTTACCTTAAAGGATGATAAAGATGATTTATATAGATAATTATGAAAATTATCTTTATAATAATGACAATAATGATTATGATCAAATAAATGAGATCAAAGTTCGCCGACTTCCCCCATGTTCCAATTTCTCTTGTTTCCTTGTTGCTACTATTGAAACAAGCACGTCCTAATCACTGATCACTGTCAAGGACCACCATAAAACACCCTCACATATCGCAAGGTGAGAAGTTAAACCCAGTTTTGCCACGGATTTTTATTTCATTTTTGGGTTGGTTCCATGGAACTTACCTAGGTCAAAAATGCTTCAGACATAGCGTGTCTGTGTTAAGGGGCGTTTTCGAGTATTGATTGTAAGAGACATCCAAATTTTATTCAATTGTTTGCAAGCGACCATGCAAATGTTACCCAAGTATTTTTGTTTCCTGTTTGTCGACCGAAGGTGAGCATCATCGTTTTCGCTCGACCTTTTGTGCCAATCCATTTCATTGTTAATTTTATCTCCCTCTGGTATTAATATGACATGCACAGTGCAAGCGCGGCAGAATTTACCGGGAGGGGGCAGTTTAATTAGGAACATTAAATGAAATGAAATATTGTGAAGGGATTTGTCTGGTTACCTGTGATGTGTGTAGGATATTCACACATTTACCGCTGGATATCCAAGCTAAACCTCACTTGTTTGGTGTGTGAGCTTTCCCTGGACTAGTAAATGTGACAATATCCAATTGGCTTGCGTAGTTTATATCATGAGCTTCAACGTATGTCCTGGAACTCCTGTTCATCCATTTAATTAATTTAATCACCCCAAGGCAAAATATCCATTGCTTCTTATTTATTATTTTGTGTTGTACTTTTGAAAGAGTGCCCTCTCCAATTTAACCAGGCTTGTGGCGAAAGCGACGTTTTTGAATACATTCATTTGGAGCAGGGGCTTATTTTCTGTGATGCACGACATTCTTGCATTAGCAGCAATGGTAGAATGGTTATCTTAGGATCGTGTTGTTTCATTATAACCCGCGACTCACTAAATATTTTGGTCTTTCCTCTTCTCGGGGATCTCCAATAGAGTAAGGATATAAGTGATAAATATCTTCATTGTTCAACTCGGTCGTCAAGTCAATTAAAATAAGCAGTAATTGGTTGAGGTTATGTTGTTTTTACTTAGAGAGCCATAATACATCGTGACATCGGCATCCTACTGATTATCATGGCTTCAGAAATGGCGGGTCTTGTTACTTGATTTTTGCAATTAGTGCTCCTGGTTTGGGTTTCATATATTCGTTATTAAAGTGTTTAGAAATTATTGATATAATTGAAAATTTTATAATTGTGAATGATGCAAAATACAAAAAAAAATCAAGAAGGTTGACATTTGTTGGTAGCTTATTTCATTTATTAATTCCTTAAATATGTAACAAATCCGATAGTAAAAAAAAGTTAACATTTTCTAAAAGCCCACAGCATTATCAACATTGTATAATATACATCATGCACATCAATGTGGCTTTCTGCTTTCGGTTGAAATAAATATGATCTAGTAATGATCCATGATCATTTGTTGTCTCACTCGGAAATGAGCCATGAAAGAGCACCTGCCATGAGGAGCCTTACATGTTGAATGTCGTCAATTATAACAGGCAAATGATTACATTATTACTTTCCTATTCAAAAGAAACCCCATTGACAAGGCATTCTTGAGTGCTTTGAATTCACTTTTAAGCGTGTTGTTGGATGCAACATCCTTACCATTACTATACAGAATATAGCGTGTATCAGGGTTACCGATATCCAAGCATGGGGCAAGAATCGGTCCCGTAAATAATAGAGCAAAAAACTCGTGTGTGGAGTAAGTGTTTCTTAACCACAACCTTCCTCACTCCCTTAGCCTTTTTGATCTCAGCCTCGTCAGACATCAGGATCGAGTTCATCTCAGGGCGTATACCAACATACTCCTTGATAGGCACAACGGCACATTCATCCTTCATCTTCCCTAACATCTTATTGTTTACGTCCAAGAACAGGGAAGGGAAGGATTATAATTGCTGGTATCAAAAAGGTGGCTATCGTTCTTCATGTCAGCAAACACATCAGCTGTGTGTATCTCCATAAGCAGCGAATCTGTGTCTGTGTATAGCAGTTTAAGGTTGCCGCAATATTTCGACTGGCAACAAACCTGCGTATTTTTTCCTTTTCCGCCATTCTTTCCGGCGTCAGTGGATAATCACTGTGATCATCATGTAACTCTGAAGGACATTCCAAGTCAACTTCGAGTATATACCTCGTTTCAACATCATCTGGGTGCTCCTGTTTCTCTAGGTTCTCAGGCCGTTCTACCCACTCAATGCCCGAAGTTGGCAAAGACCCATCCATACAAATTGCTAGCATCAAGGTACTGGATATAGCTCGTTGGTTGATCCTTTTCAAAGCCTTCCACGTGGGGGTTGTTTGCTTTAGCATGGCGGCGGGACACCATGCTTATCCCACCACGTAGACCTTTCTCAATGAACAGGTGCTTGTCATAGTCGGTGAGTAGTTCCAGTTCCACGCCTGTACTCTTAAGCATAGCATCCCATGAAAGGCCAGGACTGGTGTAGTAGTGAGCCGGATCCAGGCCGTACTGCTTAAGTCATGTTTTGCGGAATATTTCAAAAGCATCTGCAAAGAGCAGTACATCTGTCCGCGGGTACAGGACATGATAATCACCCATGTTCTTACACCCAAACACGCTCCAGACCTTCTGTGCATGGGCATAGTCTGCAGCAGATATTCCTTGTTCGGAAAGCTTACTGTAGAACTCATGGATGGCTGGCAGCGGAGCATCATACTTTTCCCAACCATCCATAAACTCATAGGGATACACTCCCTTGCGCAGAAGCAGCCGGCGTTTCGTCTCGTCAGGCTCATACTTAGCCGTTACCTTAAAGGATGATAAAGACGATTTATATAGATTATTATGAAAATTATCTTAATTATGATGACAATAATAATTATGATCAACGAAATGAGATCAAAGTTCGCCGACTTCCCCCATGTACCAATTTCTCTTGTTTCCTTGTTGCTACTATTGAAACAAGCACGTCCTTATCACTGATCACTGTCAAGGACCACCATAAAACACCCTCACATATCGCAAGGTGAGAGGTTAAACCCAGTTTTGCCACGGATTTTATTTCATTTTTGGGTTGGTTCCATTGAACTTACCTAGGTCAAAAATGCCTCAGACATAGCGTGTCTGCGTTAAGGGGCGTTTTCGAGTATTGATTGTAAGGGACATCCAATTTTTATTCAATTGTTTGCAAGCGATCAAGCAACTGTTACCCAAGTGTTTGTGTTTCCTGTTTGTCGACCCAATGTGAGCATCATCGTTTTCACTCGACCTTTTTGTGTCAATCCATTTCATTGTTAATTTTATCTCCATCTGGAATCAATATGACATGCCCAGTGCAAGCGCGGCAGAATTTACCGGGAGGGGGCAGTTAGATTAGGAACATTAAATGGAATGAAATATTGTGAAGGGATTTGTCTGGTTACCTGTGATGTGTGTAGGATATTCACACATTTACCGCTGGATATCCAAGCTAAACCTCACTTGTTTGGTGTGTGAGCTTTCCCTGGACTAGTAAATGTGACAGTATCCAATTGGCTCGCGTAGTCTATATATTATGAGCTTCAACGTATGTCCTGGAACTCCTGTTCATCCATTTTATTCATTTAATCACCCCAAGGCAAAATATTCATTGCTTCTGATCTATTATTTTGTGTTGTACTTTTGAAAGAGTGCCCTCTCCAATTTAACCAGGCTTGTGGCGAAAGCTTTTGTTTTGAATACATTCATTTGGAGCAGGGGCTTATTTTCTGTGATGCACGACATTATTGCATTAGCAGCAATGGTAGAATGGTTATCTTGGGATCGTGTTGTTTCATTGAATTCCACGACTCACAAATTATTTTGGTCTGCTTGCCTATCGGGGATCTGCAATAGAGTAAGGATATCAGTGATAAATATCTTCATGGTTCAACTCGGTCGTCAAGTCAATTAAGATAAGCAGTAATTGGTTGAGGTTATGTTGTTTTTACTTAGAAAGCCATAATACATCGTGACATCGGCATCCTACTGATTATCATGGCTTCAGAAATGGCGGGTTTTGTTACTTGATTTTTGCAATTAGTGCTCTTGGTGTGGTTTTCATATATTCGTTATTAAAGTGTTTCGAAATTATTGATATAATTGAAAATTTTATAATTGTGAATGATGCAAAATACAAAAAAAAATCAAGAAGGTTGACATTTGTAGGTAGCTTATTTCATTTATTAATTCTTTAAACAAATTACCGTCCGATAGTAAAAAAAAGTTAACATTTTCTAAAAGCCTGCAGCATTATCAAAATTGTATAATATACATCATGCACATCAATGTGGCTTTCTGCATTCGGTTGAAATAAATATGATCTAGTAATGATCCATGATCATTTGTTGTCTCACTCGGAAATGAGCCATGAAAGAGCACCTGCCATGAGGAACCTTACATGTTGAATGTCGTCAATTATAACAGGCAAATGATTACATTATTACTTTCCTATTCAAAAGGAACCCCATTGACAAGGGATTCTTGGGTGCTTTCAATTTACTTTTAAGCGTGTTGTTGGTTGCACCATCCTTACCATTATTACTATCCTATTCAAAAAAACCCCATTTACAAGGCATTCTTGGGTGCGTTCAATTCACGTTTAAGCGTGTCGTGGTTGCACCGTCCTTACCATTACTATACAGAATATAGCGTGTATCAGGGTTACCGATATCCATGCCTGGGACAAGAATCGGTCCCGTAAATAATAGAGCAAAAAACTCATGTGTGGCGTAGGTGTTTCTTAACCAGAACCTTCCTCACTCCCTTTGCCATTTTAATCTCAGCCTCGTCAGACATCAGGATCGACTACATCTCAGGGCGTAGACCAACATACTCCTTGATAGGCACACCGGCACATTCATCCTTCATCTTCCCTAACATCTTCTTGTTTACGTCCGAGAACAAAGGATGGGAAGGATTATAATTGCTGGTATCAAAGAGGTAGCTATCGTTCTTTATGTCAGCATACACATCAGCTGTGATAATCTCCAAAAGCAGCGAATCTGTGTCTGTGTATAGCAGTTTAAGTTTGCCACAATATTTCGACTGGCAACAAACCTGCATATTTTTTCCTATTCCGCCGAGCGTACAATCTTAACGTCAAGCCGCCTTCTAAGATTTTCCATGGTTTTTGCCAAACACTGAGTTGTTCATCAGCTTGTACAGGTCCTTTTGAAAGTCGCTGGTGGCGGCCTTATGCAGGTCTGTGTGTATGCGAATGTAAGGCTCCATCCAGGGATAGGTAAAGCATGAGATTTCTATAGTGGACCACCTACTTTTTTTATTGCTCAGGTTCGGTACTAGCTTTTCAAATCCATTTCCGGTCCTCCCCAAAGCACCTAGGAGATCCTTCTGGTAGACCGACAACCATTCGTTCTGGATAGCCATTCTTTCCGGCGTCAGTGGATAATCACTGTGATCATCATGTAACTCTGAAGGACATTCCAAGTCAACTTCGAGTATATACATCGTTTCAGCATCATCGGGGTGCTCCTGTTTCTCTAGGTTCTCAGGCCGTTCCTCCCACTCAATGCCCGCAGTTGGTAAAGGCCCATGCATACAAATTGCTAGCATCAAGATACTGGATATAGCTCGTTGGTTGATCCTGATCAAAGCCTTCCACGTGGGGGTTGTTTGCTTTAGCATGGCGGCGGGACACCATGCTTATCCCACCACGTAGACCTTCCTCAATGAACAGGTGCTTGTCATAGTCGGTGAGTAGTTCCAGTTCCACGCCTGTACTCTTAAGCATAGCATCCCATGAAAGGCCAGGACTGGTGTAGAAGTGAGCCGGATCTAGGCCGTACTGCTTAAGGCATGTTTTATGGAATATTTCAAACACATCTGCCAAGAGCAGTACATCTGTCAGCAGGTACAGGTCATGATAATCACCCATGTTATTACACCTGAACACGCTTCAGACCTTCTGTGCATGGGCATAGTCTGCAGCAGGTATTCCTTGTTCGGAAAGCTTACTGTAGAACTCATGGATGGCTGGCAGCGGTGCAACAAACTTTTCCCAACCATCCATAAACTCATAGGGATACACTCCCTTGCGCAGTAGCAGCCGGCGTTTCGTCTCGTCAGGCTCATACTTAGCCGTTACCTTAAAGGATGATAAAGATGATTTATATAGATAATTATGAAAATTATCTTTATAATAATGACAATAATGATTATGATCAAATAAATGAGATCAAAGTTCGCCGACTTCCCCCATGTTCCAATTTCTCTTGTTTCCTTGTTGCTACTATTGAAACAAGCACGTCCTAATCACTGATCACTGTCAAGGACCACCATAAAACACCCTCACATATCGCAAGGTGAGAAGTTAAACCCAGTTTTGCCACGGATTTTTATTTCATTTTTGGGTTGGTTCCATGGAACTTACCTAGGTCAAAAATGCTTCAGACATAGCGTGTCTGTGTTAAGGGGCGTTTTCGAGTATTGATTGTAAGAGACATCCAAATTTTATTCAATTGTTTGCAAGCGACCATGCAAATGTTACCCAAGTATTTTTGTTTCCTGTTTGTCGACCGAAGGTGAGCATCATCGTTTTCGCTCGACCTTTTGTGCCAATCCATTTCATTGTTAATTTTATCTCCCTCTGGTATTAATATGACATGCACAGTGCAAGCGCGGCAGAATTTACCGGGAGGGGGCAGTTTAATTAGGAACATTAAATGAAATGAAATATTGTGAAGGGATTTGTCTGGTTACCTGTGATGTGTGTAGGATATTCACACATTTACCGCTGGATATCCAAGCTAAACCTCACTTGTTTGGTGTGTGAGCTTTCCCTGGACTAGTAAATGTGACAATATCCAATTGGCTTGCGTAGTTTATATCATGAGCTTCAACGTATGTCCTGGAACTCCTGTTCATCCATTTAATTAATTTAATCACCCCAAGGCAAAATATCCATTGCTTCTTATTTATTATTTTGTGTTGTACTTTTGAAAGAGTGCCCTCTCCAATTTAACCAGGCTTGTGGCGAAAGCGACGTTTTTGAATACATTCATTTGGAGCAGGGGCTTATTTTCTGTGATGCACGACATTCTTGCATTAGCAGCAATGGTAGAATGGTTATCTTAGGATCGTGTTGTTTCATTATAACCCGCGACTCACTAAATATTTTGGTCTTTCCTCTTCTCGGGGATCTCCAATAGAGTAAGGATATAAGTGATAAATATCTTCATTGTTCAACTCGGTCGTCAAGTCAATTAAAATAAGCAGTAATTGGTTGAGGTTATGTTGTTTTTACTTAGAGAGCCATAATACATCGTGACATCGGCATCCTACTGATTATCATGGCTTCAGAAATGGCGGGTCTTGTTACTTGATTTTTGCAATTAGTGCTCCTGGTTTGGGTTTCATATATTCGTTATTAAAGTGTTTAGAAATTATTGATATAATTGAAAATTTTATAATTGTGAATGATGCAAAATACCAAAAAAAATCAAGAAGGTTGACATTTGTTGGTAGCTTATTTCATTTATTAATTCCTTAAATATGTAACAAATCCGATAGTAAAAAAAAGTTAACATTTTCTAAAAGCCCACAGCATTATCAACATTGTATAATATACATCATGCACATCAATGTGGCTTTCTGCTTTCGGTTGAAATAAATATGATCTAGTAATGATCCATGATCATTTGTTGTCTCACTCGGAAATGAGCCATGAAAGAGCACCTGCCATGAGGAGCCTTACATGTTGAATGTCGTCAATTATAACAGGCAAATGATTACATTATTACTTTCCTATTCAAAAGAAACCCCATTGACAAGGCATTCTTGAGTGCTTTGAATTCACTTTTAAGCGTGTTGTTGGATGCAACATCCTTACCATTACTATACAGAATATAGCGTGTATCAGGGTTACCGATATCCAAGCATGGGGCAAGAATCGGTCCCGTAAATAATAGAGCAAAAAACTCGTGTGTGGAGTAAGTGTTTCTTAACCACAACCTTCCTCACTCCCTTAGCCTTTTTGATCTCAGCCTCGTCAGACATCAGGATCGAGTTCATCTCAGGGCGTATACCAACATACTCCTTGATAGGCACAACGGCACATTCATCCTTCATCTTCCCTAACATCTTATTGTTTACGTCCAAGAACAGGGAAGGGAAGGATTATAATTGCTGGTATCAAAAAGGTGGCTATCGTTCTTCATGTCAGCAAACACATCAGCTGTGTGTATCTCCATAAGCAGCGAATCTGTGTCTGTGTATAGCAGTTTAAGGTTGCCGCAATATTTCGACTGGCAACAAACCTGCGTATTTTTTCCTTTTCCGCCATTCTTTCCGGCGTCAGTGGATAATCACTGTGATCATCATGTAACTCTGAAGGACATTCCAAGTCAACTTCGAGTATATACCTCGTTTCAACATCATCTGGGTGCTCCTGTTTCTCTAGGTTCTCAGGCCGTTCTACCCACTCAATGCCCGAAGTTGGCAAAGACCCATCCATACAAATTGCTAGCATCAAGGTACTGGATATAGCTCGTTGGTTGATCCTTTTCAAAGCCTTCCACGTGGGGGTTGTTTGCTTTAGCATGGCGGCGGGACACCATGCTTATCCCACCACGTAGACCTTTCTCAATGAACAGGTGCTTGTCATAGTCGGTGAGTAGTTCCAGTTCCACGCCTGTACTCTTAAGCATAGCATCCCATGAAAGGCCAGGACTGGTGTAGTAGTGAGCCGGATCCAGGCCGTACTGCTTAAGTCATGTTTTGCGGAATATTTCAAAAGCATCTGCAAAGAGCAGTACATCTGTCCGCGGGTACAGGACATGATAATCACCCATGTTCTTACACCCAAACACGCTCCAGACCTTCTGTGCATGGGCATAGTCTGCAGCAGATATTCCTTGTTCGGAAAGCTTACTGTAGAACTCATGGATGGCTGGCAGCGGAGCATCATACTTTTCCCAACCATCCATAAACTCATAGGGATACACTCCCTTGCGCAGAAGCAGCCGGCGTTTCGTCTCGTCAGGCTCATACTTAGCCGTTACCTTAAAGGATGATAAAGACGATTTATATAGATTATATTATGAAAATTATCTTAATTATGATGACAATAATAATTATGATCAACGAAATGAGATCAAAGTTCGCCGACTTCCCCCATGTACCAATTTCTCTTGTTTCCTTGTTGCTACTATTGAAACAAGCACGTCCTTATCACTGATCACTGTCAAGGACCACCATAAAACACCCTCACATATCGCAAGGTGAGAGGTTAAACCCAGTTTTGCCACGGATTTTTATTTCATTTTTGGGTTGGTTCCATTGAACTTACCTAGGTCAAAAATGCCTCAGACATAGCGTGTCTGCGTTAAGGGGCGTTTTCGAGTATTGATTGTAAGGGACATCCAATTTTTATTCAATTGTTTGCAAGCGATCAAGCAACTGTTACCCAAGTGTTTGTGTTTCCTGTTTGTCGACCCAATGTGAGCATCATCGTTTTCACTCGACCTTTTTGTGTCAATCCATTTCATTGTTAATTTTATCTCCATCTGGAATCAATATGACATGCCCAGTGCAAGCGCGGCAGAATTTACCGGGAGGGGGCAGTTAGATTAGGAACATTAAATGGAATGAAATATTGTGAAGGGATTTGTCTGGTTACCTGTGATGTGTGTAGGATATTCACACATTTACCGCTGGATATCCAAGCTAAACCTCACTTGTTTGGTGTGTGAGCTTTCCCTGGACTAGTAAATGTGACAGTATCCAATTGGCTCGCGTAGTCTATATATTATGAGCTTCAACGTATGTCCTGGAACTCCTGTTCATCCATTTTATTCATTTAATCACCCCAAGGCAAAATATTCATTGCTTCTGATCTATTATTTTGTGTTGTACTTTTGAAAGAGTGCCCTCTCCAATTTAACCAGGCTTGTGGCGAAAGCTTTTGTTTTGAATACATTCATTTGGAGCAGGGGCTTATTTTCTGTGATGCACGACATTATTGCATTAGCAGCAATGGTAGAATGGTTATCTTGGGATCGTGTTGTTTCATTGAATTCCACGACTCACAAATTATTTTGGTCTGCTTGCCTATCGGGGATCTGCAATAGAGTAAGGATATCAGTGATAAATATCTTCATGGTTCAACTCGGTCGTCAAGTCAATTAAGATAAGCAGTAATTGGTTGAGGTTATGTTGTTTTTACTTAGAAAGCCATAATACATCGTGACATCGGCATCCTACTGATTATCATGGCTTCAGAAATGGCGGGTTTTGTTACTTGATTTTTGCAATTAGTGCTCTTGGTGTGGTTTTCATATATTCGTTATTAAAGTGTTTCGAAATTATTGATATAATTGAAAATTTTATAATTGTGAATGATGCAAAATACAAAAAAAAATCAAGAAGGTTGACATTTGTAGGTAGCTTATTTCATTTATTAATTCTTTAAACAAATTACCGTCCGATAGTAAAAAAAAGTTAACATTTTCTAAAAGCCTGCAGCATTATCAAAATTGTATAATATACATCATGCACATCAATGTGGCTTTCTGCATTCGGTTGAAATAAATATGATCTAGTAATGATCCATGATCATTTGTTGTCTCACTCGGAAATGAGCCATGAAAGAGCACCTGCCATGAGGAACCTTACATGTTGAATGTCGTCAATTATAACAGGCAAATGATTACATTATTACTTTCCTATTCAAAAGGAACCCCATTGACAAGGGATTCTTGGGTGCTTTCAATTTACTTTTAAGCGTGTTGTTGGTTGCACCATCCTTACCATTATTACTATCCTATTCAAAAGAAACCCCATTTACAAGGCATTCTTGGGTGCGTTCAATTCACGTTTAAGCGTGTCGTGGTTGCACCGTCCTTACCATTACTATACAGAATATAGCGTGTATCAGGGTTACCGATATCCATGCCTGGGACAAGAATCGGTCCCGTAAATAATAGAGCAAAAAACTCATGTGTGGCGTAGGTGTTTCTTAACCAGAACCTTCCTCACTCCCTTTGCCATTTTAATCTCAGCCTCGTCAGACATCAGGATCGACTACATCTCAGGGCGCGTAGACCAACATACTCCTTGATAGGCACACCGGCACATTCATCCTTCATCTTCCCTAACATCTTCTTGTTTACGTCCGAGAACAAAGGATGGGAAGGATTATAATTGCTGGTATCAAAGAGGTAGCTATCGTTCTTTATGTCAGCATACACATCAGCTGTGATAATCTCCAAAAGCAGCGAATCTGTGTCTGTGTATAGCAGTTTAAGTTTGCCACAATATTTCGACTGGCAACAAACCTGCATATTTTTTCCTATTCCGCCGAGCGTACAATCTTAACGTCAAGCCGCCTTCTAAGATTTTCCATGGTTTTGCCAAACACTGAGTTGTTCATCAGCTTGTACAGGTCCTTTTGAAAGTCGCTGGTGGCGGCCTTATGCAGGTCTGTGTGTATGCGAATGTAAGGCTCCATCCAGGGATAGGTAAAGCATGAGATTTCTATAGTGGACCACCTACTTTTTTTATTGCTCAGGTTCGGTACTAGCTTTTCAAATCCATTTCCGGTCCTCCCCAAAGCACCTAGGAGATCCTTCTGGTAGACCGACAACCATTCGTTCTGGATAGCCATTCTTTCCGGCGTCAGTGGATAATCACTGTGATCATCATGTAACTCTGAAGGACATTCCAAGTCAACTTCGAGTATATACATCGTTTCAGCATCATCGGGGTGCTCCTGTTTCTCTAGGTTCTCAGGCCGTTCCTCCCACTCAATGCCCGCAGTTGGTAAAGGCCCATGCATACAAATTGCTAGCATCAAGATACTGGATATAGCTCGTTGGTTGATCCTGATCAAAGCCTTCCACGTGGGGGTTGTTTGCTTTAGCATGGCGGCGGGACACCATGCTTATCCCACCACGTAGACCTTCCTCAATGAACAGGTGCTTGTCATAGTCGGTGAGTAGTTCCAGTTCCACGCCTGTACTCTTAAGCATAGCATCCCATGAAAGGCCAGGACTGGTGTAGAAGTGAGCCGGATCTAGGCCGTACTGCTTAAGGCATGTTTTATGGAATATTTCAAACACATCTGCCAAGAGCAGTACATCTGTCAGCAGGTACAGGTCATGATAATCACCCATGTTCTTTACACCTGAACACGCTTCAGACCTTCTGTGCATGGGCATAGTCTGCAGCAGGTATTCCTTGTTCGGAAAGCTTACTGTAGAACTCATGGATGGCTGGCAGCGGTGCAACAAACTTTTCCCAACCATCCATAAACTCATAGGGATACACTCCCTTGCGCAGTAGCAGCCGGCGTTTCGTCTCGTCAGGCTCATACTTAGCCGTTACCTTAAAGGATGATAAAGATGATTTATATAGATAATTATGAAAATTATCTTTATAATAATGACAATAATGATTATGATCAAATAAATGAGATCAAAGTTCGCCGACTTCCCCCATGTTCCAATTTCTCTTGTTTCCTTGTTGCTACTATTGAAACAAGCACGTCCTAATCACTGATCACTGTCAAGGACCACCATAAAACACCCTCACATATCGCAAGGTGAGAAGTTAAACCCAGTTTTGCCACGGATTTTTATTTCATTTTTGGGTTGGTTCCATGGAACTTACCTAGGTCAAAAATGCTTCAGACATAGCGTGTCTGTGTTAAGGGGCGTTTTCGAGTATTGATTGTAAGAGACATCCAAATTTTATTCAATTGTTTGCAAGCGACCATGCAAATGTTACCCAAGTATTTTTGTTTCCTGTTTGTCGACCGAAGGTGAGCATCATCGTTTTCGCTCGACCTTTTGTGCCAATCCATTTCATTGTTAATTTTATCTCCCTCTGGTATTAATATGACATGCACAGTGCAAGCGCGGCAGAATTTACCGGGAGGGGGCAGTTTAATTAGGAACATTAAATGAAATGAAATATTGTGAAGGGATTTGTCTGGTTACCTGTGATGTGTGTAGGATATTCACACATTTACCGCTGGATATCCAAGCTAAACCTCACTTGTTTGGTGTGTGAGCTTTCCCTGGACTAGTAAATGTGACAATATCCAATTGGCTTGCGTAGTTTATATCATGAGCTTCAACGTATGTCCTGGAACTCCTGTTCATCCATTTAATTAATTTAATCACCCCAAGGCAAAATATCCATTGCTTCTTATTTATTATTTTGTGTTGTACTTTTGAAAGAGTGCCCTCTCCAATTTAACCAGGCTTGTGGCGAAAGCGACGTTTTTGAATACATTCATTTGGAGCAGGGGCTTATTTTCTGTGATGCACGACATTCTTGCATTAGCAGCAATGGTAGAATGGTTATCTTAGGATCGTGTTGTTTCATTATAACCCGCGACTCACTAAATATTTTGGTCTTTCCTCTTCGGGGATCTCCAATAGAGTAAGGATATAAGTGATAAATATCTTCATTGTTCAACTCGGTCGTCAAGTCAATTAAAATAAGCAGTAATTGGTTGAGGTTATGTTGTTTTTACTTAGAGAGCCATAATACATCGTGACATCGGCATCCTACTGATTATCATGGCTTCAGAAATGGCGGGTCTTGTTACTTGATTTTTGCAATTAGTGCTCTTGGTGTGGGTTTCATATATTCGTTATTAAAGTGTTTAGAAATTATTGATATAATTGAAAATTTTATAATTGTGAATGATGCAAAATACCAAAAAAAATCAAGAAGGTTGACATTTGTTGGTAGCTTATTTCATTTATTAATTCCTTAAATATGTAACAAATCCGATAGTAAAAAAAAGTTAACATTTTCTAAAAGCCCACAGCATTATCAACATTGTATAATATACATCATGCACATCAATGTGGCTTTCTGCTTTCGGTTGAAATAAATATGATCTAGTAATGATCCATGATCATTTGTTGTCTCACTCGGAAATGAGCCATGAAAGAGCACCTGCCATGAGGAGCCTTACATGTTGAATGTCGTCAATTATAACAGGCAAATGATTACATTATTACTTTCCTATTCAAAAGAAACCCCATTGACAAGGCATTCTTGAGTGCTTTGAATTCACTTTTAAGCGTGTTGTTGGATGCAACATCCTTACCATTACTATACAGAATATAGCGTGTATCAGGGTTACCGATATCCAAGCATGGGGCAAGAATCGGTCCCGTAAATAATAGAGCAAAAAACTCGTGTGTGGAGTAAGTGTTTCTTAACCACAACCTTCCTCACTCCCTTAGCCTTTTTGATCTCAGCCTCGTCAGACATCAGGATCGAGTTCATCTCAGGGCGTATACCAACATACTCCTTGATAGGCACAACGGCACATTCATCCTTCATCTTCCCTAACATCTTATTGTTTACGTCCAAGAACAGGGAAGGGAAGGATTATAATTGCTGGTATCAAAAAGGTGGCTATCGTTCTTCATGTCAGCAAACACATCAGCTGTGTGTATCTCCATAAGCAGCGAATCTGTGTCTGTGTATAGCAGTTTAAGGTTGCCGCAATATTTCGACTGGCAACAAACCTGCGTTTTTTTTTTTTTCCTTTTCCGCCATTCTTTCCGGCGTCAGTGGATAATCACTGTGATCATCATGTAACTCTGAAGGACATTCCAAGTCAACTTCGAGTATATACCTCGTTTCAACATCATCTGGGTGCTCCTGTTTCTCTAGGTTCTCAGGCCGTTCTACCCACTCAATGCCCGAAGTTGGCAAAGACCCATCCATACAAATTGCTAGCATCAAGGTACTGGATATAGCTCGTTGGTTGATCCTTTTCAAAGCCTTCCACGTGGGGGTTGTTTGCTTTAGCATGGCGGCGGGGACACCATGCTTATCCCACCACGTAGACCTTTCTCAATGAACAGGTGCTTGTCATAGTCGGTGAGTAGTTCCAGTTCCACGCCTGTACTCTTAAGCATAGCATCCCATGAAAGGCCAGGACTGGTGTAGTAGTGAGCCGGATCCAGGCCGTACTGCTTAAGTCATGTTTTGCGGAATATTTCAAAAGCATCTGCAAAGAGCAGTACATCTGTCCGCGGGTACAGGACATGATAATCACCCATGTTCTTACACCCAACACGCTCCAGACCTTCTGTGCATGGGCATAGTCTGCAGCAGATATTCCTTGTTCGGAAAGCTTACTGTAGAACTCATGGATGGCTGGCAGCGGAGCATCATACTTTTCCCAACCATCCATAAACTCATAGGGATACACTCCCTTGCGCAGAAGCAGCCGGCGTTTCGTCTCGTCAGGCTCATACTTAGCCGTTACCTTAAAGGATGATAAAGACGATTTATATAGATTATTATGAAAATTATCTTAATTATGATGACAATAATAATTATGATCAACGAAATGAGATCAAAGTTCGCCGACTTCCCCCATGTACCAATTTCTCTTGTTTCCTTGTTGCTACTATTGAAACAAGCACGTCCTTATCACTGATCACTGTCAAGGACCACCCAAAACACCCTCACATATCGCAAGGTGAGAGGTTAAACCCAGTTTTGCCACGGATTTTTATTTCATTTTTGGGTTGGTTCCATTGAACTTACCTAGGTCAAAAATGCCTCAGACATAGCGTGTCTGCGTTAAGGGGCGTTTTCGAGTATTGATTGTAAGGGACATCCAATTTTTATTCAATTGTTTGCAAGCGATCAAGCAACTGTTACCCAAGTGTTTGTGTTTCCTGTTTGTCGACCCAATGTGAGCATCATCGTTTTCACTCGACCTTTTTGTGTCAATCCATTTCATTGTTAATTTTATCTCCATCTGGAATCAATATGACATGCCCAGTGCAAGCGCGGCAGAATTTACCGGGAGGGGGCAGTTAGATTAGGAACATTAAATGGAATGAAATATTGTGAAGGGATTTGTCTGGTTACCTGTGATGTGTGTAGGATATTCA
The DNA here is from genome assembly GCA_034190875.2 of Urechis unicinctus. Taxonomy (NCBI): domain Eukaryota; kingdom Metazoa; phylum Annelida; class Polychaeta; order Xenopneusta; family Urechidae; genus Urechis; species Urechis unicinctus. The sequence goes on from JAXDRA010001203.1 coordinate 18,165, forward strand.
CACATTTACCGCTGGATATCCAAGCTAAACCTCACTTGTTTGGTGTGTGAGCTTTCCCTGGACTAGTAAATGTGACAGTATCCAATTGGCTCGCGTAGTCTATATATTATGAGCTTCAACGTATGTCCTGGAACTCCTGTTCATCCATTTTATTCATTTAATCACCCCCAAGGCAAAATATTCATTGCTTCTGATCTATTATTTTGTGTTGTACTTTTGAAAGAGTGCCCTCTCCAATTTAACCAGGCTTGTGGCGAAAGCTTTTGTTTTGAATACATTCATTTGGAGCAGGGGCTTATTTTCTGTGATGCACGACATTATTGCATTAGCAGCAATGGTAGAATGGTTATCTTGGGATCGTGTTGTTTCATTGAATTCCACGACTCACAAATTATTTTGGTCTGCTTGCCTATCGGGGATCTGCAATAGAGTAAGGATATCAGTGATAAATATCTTCATGGTTCAACTCGGTCGTCAAGTCAATTAAGATAAGCAGTAATTGGTTGAGGTTATGTTGTTTTTACTTAGAAAGCCATAATACATCGTGACATCGGCATCCTACTGATTATCATGGCTTCAGAAATGGCGGGTTTTGTTACTTGATTTTTGCAATTAGTGCTCTTGGTGTGGTTTTCATATATTCGTTATTAAAGTGTTTCGAAATTATTGATATAATTGAAAATTTTATAATTGTGAATGATGCAAAATACAAAAAAAAATCAAGAAGGTTGACATTTGTAGGTAGCTTATTTCATTTATTAATTCTTTAAACAAATTACCGTCCGATAGTAAAAAAAAGTTAACATTTTCTAAAAGCCTGCAGCATTATCAAAATTGTATAATATACATCATGCACATCAATGTGGCTTTCTGCATTCGGTTGAAATAAATATGATCTAGTAATGATCCATGATCATTTGTTGTCTCACTCGGAAATGAGCCATGAAAGAGCACCTGCCATGAGGAACCTTACATGTTGAATGTCGTCAATTATAACAGGCAAATGATTACATTATTACTTTCCTATTCAAAAGGAACCCCATTGACAAGGGATTCTTGGGTGCTTTCAATTTACTTTTAAGCGTGTTGTTGGTTGCACCATCCTTACCATTATTACTATCCTATTCAAAAGAAACCCCATTTACAAGGCATTCTTGGGTGCGTTCAATTCACGTTTAAGCGTGTCGTGGTTGCACCGTCCTTACCATTACTATACAGAATATAGCGTGTATCAGGGTTACCGATATCCATGCCTGGGACAAGAATCGGTCCCGTAAATAATAGAGCAAAAAACTCATGTGTGGCGTAGGTGTTTCTTAACCAGAACCTTCCTCACTCCCTTTGCCATTTTAATCTCAGCCTCGTCAGACATCAGGATCGACTACATCTCAGGGCGTAGACCAACATACTCCTTGATAGGCACACCGGCACATTCATCCTTCATCTTCCCTAACATCTTCTTGTTTACGTCCGAGAACAAAGGATGGGAAGGATTATAATTGCTGGTATCAAAGAGGTAGCTATCGTTCTTTATGTCAGCATACACATCAGCTGTGATAATCTCCAAAAGCAGCGAATCTGTGTCTGTGTATAGCAGTTTAAGTTTGCCACAATATTTCGACTGGCAACAAACCTGCATATTTTTTCCTATTCCGCCGAGCGTACAATCTTAACGTCAAGCCGCCTTCTAAGATTTTCCATGGTTTTGCCAAACACTGAGTTGTTCATCAGCTTGTACAGGTCCTTTTGAAAGTCGCTGGTGGCGGCCTTATGCAGGTCTGTGTGTATGCGAATGTAAGGCTCCATCCAGGGATAGGTAAAGCATGAGATTTCTATAGTGGACCACCTACTTTTTTTATTGCTCAGGTTCGGTACTAGCTTTTCAAATCCATTTCCGGTCCTCCCCAAAGCACCTAGGAGATCCTTCTGGTAGACCGACAACCATTCGTTCTGGATAGCCATTCTTTCCGGCGTCAGTGGATAATCACTGTGATCATCATGTAACTCTGAAGGACATTCCAAGTCAACTTCGAGTATATACATCGTTTCAGCATCATCGGGGTGCTCCTGTTTCTCTAGGTTCTCAGGCCGTTCCTCCCACTCAATGCCCGCAGTTGGTAAAGGCCCATGCATACAAATTGCTAGCATCAAGATACTGGATATAGCTCGTTGGTTGATCCTGATCAAAGCCTTCCACGTGGGGGTTGTTTGCTTTAGCATGGCGGCGGGACACCATGCTTATCCCACCACGTAGACCTTCCTCAATGAACAGGTGCTTGTCATAGTCGGTGAGTAGTTCCAGTTCCACGCCTGTACTCTTAAGCATAGCATCCCATGAAAGGCCAGGACTGGTGTAGAAGTGAGCCGGATCTAGGCCGTACTGCTTAAGGCATGTTTTTATGGAATATTTCAAACACATCTGCCAAGAGCAGTACATCTGTCGGCAGGTACAGGTCATGATAATCACCCATGTTCTTACACCTGAACACGCTTCAGACCTTCTGTGCATGGGCATAGTCTGCAGCAGGTATTCCTTGTTCGGAAAGCTTACTGTAGAACTCATGGATGGCTGGCAGCGGTGCAACAAACTTTTCCCAACCATCCATAAACTCATAGGGATACACTCCCTTGCGCAGTAGCAGCCGGCGTTTCGTCTCGTCAGGCTCTACTTAGCCGTTACCTTAAAGGATGATAAAGATGATTTATATAGATAATTATGAAAATTATCTTTATAATAATGACAATAATGATTATGATCAAATAAATGAGATCAAAGTTCGCCGACTTCCCCCATGTTCCAATTTCTCTTGTTTCCTTGTTGCTACTATTGAAACAAGCACGTCCTAATCACTGATCACTGTCAAGGACCACCATAAAACACCCTCACATATCGCAAGGTGAGAAGTTAAACCCAGTTTTGCCACGGATTTTTATTTCATTTTTGGGTTGGTTCCATGGAACTTACCTAGGTCAAAAATGCTTCAGACATAGCGTGTCTGTGTTAAGGGGCGTTTTCGAGTATTGATTGTAAGAGACATCCAAATTTTATTCAATTGTTTTGCAAGCGACCATGCAAATGTTACCCAAGTATTTTTGTTTCCTGTTTGTCGACCGAAGGTGAGCATCATCGTTTTCGCTCGACCTTTTGTGCCAATCCATTTCATTGTTAATTTTATCTCCCTCTGGTATTAATATGACATGCACAGTGCAAGCGCGGCAGAATTTACCGGGAGGGGGCAGTTTAATTTAGGAACATTAAATGAAATGAAATATTGTGAAGGGATTTGTCTGGTTACCTGTGATGTGTGTAGGATATTCACACATTTACCGCTGGATATCCAAGCTAAACCTCACTTGTTTGGTGTGTGAGCTTTCCCTGGACTAGTAAAT
>JAXDRA010001204.1:0-27045 GCA_034190875.2 Urechis unicinctus
TTGACTTGGTTTGGTAAAGTGTCTCGTACACATGTCACGTTTCGAACCAAATCCTGTGGCCGTTATGAACAGCAAACCCGACCTTCGATCAAGTTTTTTTTGACTGAGCTGGCTGCAAGTAGTAAAGGTACTAAAAGTCGCTGTGTTTGAGTGTGGCTTAAATTAGCCATTTTTCGAGTAATAATGGTGACCACATAATCTGGATTTTTATTTGGGGAAAACCCATCTAAAAACCACGCGTCAACGTGGCCAACCCATTGTGACAACATGGCAGCGGCGTGACCAAATAATAACGTTAATCGGATACGCCCTTGGTTCAGGATTGAGACGATGAAATCCTGCAATGCAGGTGGGTAGTGCGCCAATAAGGTGTTGACATAAATAAATCTTAAAATTGAGGCTATGGCTAATAGCTTGGCGAAGGGTTCTGGTGGCAGAGGGTAAGGCCTCAACGTTACATAAAGTCTAAATGTGCATCAGGCGGAGAGCAAGTGCCAGGAACTGTTTTGGGCAGTTGTGGAAAAAATTTAACCCCTGTTCCAAACCCCAGCTCACCAATAGTAAACGGACGCGTATCACTGAAACGTTTTTTCAAATTTTACTTATGTTTTGAAAAATACGTAATGACTTTTCAGATAGACCTCATTAGGATGGAAGTAGATGTCATTAAATTCTTACAGAGAAAGGTGTCCCTTGTTGCCAGGTTGTGATGGGTTTTTTTTCCATGGAATGTTACTTAGCGTAGCCAGTTAGGTTAAAAATTGACGCGCATCAGGGTTATATGTCCCGATTCGGTCAAGAGCGGCGCACAAGTAAATGATGAAAAGATAAGCCTTGGTGCTTGGGGGGTTTGGATCTTAGGTGCAGCCTTCTTCTTCTTTGAGTATGTGGTTAGTGTTTTAACCTTCAGTGATGGCGCAGCAGCTTATCGATTGATTTTCATATTACAAGCTATGCATTAGGGACATTATTCAGCCTCTCTTCTATTATGCTTATATTGTGAGCAAAATACGCGGTTGGTACGCTTGTTGATCGTTTTAGTGTTAGGTGTTAGTAGGGTCCATTGGGCCGTGTGCTATGTGCGTTTAGCGCCTTCTTATTTGCCCATCCCAATACTTTGGTTTTGCAGAACTGAGCCGGTTGCTAATCGTGTGACAGGTGCATTTGCATTTGTCGGGGCACTGAAATTGGCCACTATTTGGTTTTCTCTAAGCGATTTGGCTTTTTGACTGGCCACAACGCAAGCGTTAGGTATGTTAGGGGCATCGGTGTGGAACGGGGCCATTATCTGTCATGATCGCACATCAGGGTTGGCGTCATACATTAAACTTTTTTTAGGTGTGCTTCTGGTTATTTGGCCATCCTCATTTTTATTTTTATGAGTGATCGCCCAGGTGCAGCGAAAAAAATTTTCCAAGCCGACCAAAGTTTGGCAGGGGGGTCGGTTCTGTTTTAAGTATCCCATGACGTGGATTAATGGTGTGGTGATTGGTTTGCTGTATGCGCCAACAGGTTACGTTTGGTGAATTGTGGGGGCCGCTCTATGTTCCAGGGTGTATGGAATTTCTTCAGAGATGCGGCAAGTCTAATTAGTGTTATTTTCATTGGTTGGGCAATTGGTAGCCCAGTAGTGGGGTGGATTTCTGATTATATTCGCCCGGCGCAAAGGTCATTATTGTGAGTTCGGCCACATGTAGTTTGGTGCTTATTTGTGTTTTGGTTGTATATGCCATTTCTTCTTCCTTTGGCACTGCTTTATGTGGTGGCATTTCTTTTATGGTTTCTGTAACGTTGGATGTTTCTACCTGTAATGCTGTGGCGTGTGGAAATCAATGAAGCCTCAGTGGGCCGGTACGTCACTTGGTTTTACCAATATGGCATCGATTATCGTTTTGCACCGCTGCATTTCAGCCTATCATTGGTTGGTTATTAGATTTGGGAATGGCATGGCCACTTGGTTCATTCACACCGAATTTACTCAGTGCCTGATTTTCAATGGTCCATGTTCGCACTGCCAATGTGTCTCGTACTGTGTTTGGTTTTTCTGTATCTTCTTGAAAGGAAAAGCTATAACGCAAATCAGGCAGTGCGTTTACATTAGAAATTCAGTATGATTCGCGCTTTCTCCTCCACCGCTTGTTTGGCGCCGATGCATCGTATTGCCGTTATTCAATTTCCTTGGATCTAATTGTGAACGAGAGACGCACATGGCGCTCGCCCGTGTTGGGATACAGCCAAGCGATGTTTTTATGGAATAGTCATACTGATTTGTCACAGTTTGATGGTTTTGTGATTGTCGGGGGGATTTTCCTATGAGGACCGTTGCCGTTCAGGGTTGATTGCTTCTAAAGATCCTTTGTTAAAGCAATTAACCATACAAGATGAGCTAGGTAAACCTGTTTTTAGGGATTTGTAATGGCGCCCAGATTTTTGGTTGAAAGTGGCTTAGTCCCGGGTGTTAAACAAGGTGATACTTATCAGGTTGCTGCTGCATTTGACGACCAATCGGCGGGTTAAAGATGACCAAGTTGTCGGTATTGGTTATTACAATGCGTGGTGTGATATGGCTCCCGTTAGGGTTCAGCCGAAGTGTGGTATTTTCATCTCAGGTAACCCAGGCAATGCGTGTCCCGATTGCGCATGCAGAGGGACGCTTTGTGCTAACGCCAGAGTGCTATCTGCATTAAACGAAGCGAAGCTGAGCTGATTTATGGCATTATGTGGGATGGGCAATCCAAATGGTTCAGTGGATTATTTGGGTGCTGGTTTCCAATCCGGCGGGGTAACGTATTGGCCATGATTCCGCATCCAGAGCGTACGCCTGAAGGTGACGGTATTTTTTATTCCATGAAGGCTTACTTGGATCACCATCTCGTGTTTTTGTGTGACGCCATTAGCGGTGAACTTGCCTAATATGGCTATCTCGCCTTACCGATCAGCAAGCTGTGAGCTATTTGTAAAAATGGTGGATTGCAGATAATGAGGCCGTTTCTTTGCAGAAGGCATTGCATCAATCAGGGTTATCTGTGTTGCAAGTGAATAAATTGCGCTATTGGTCTGTTGAGACAGACATGCCCACAGAAAATCTCATGCCAGCTTTACAACAGAATACCTATGAACTTTTTAATCCGAACAAAGAATACCTGTCGAACCTGATTTAGGTGTGGAGACCATTACTTTCTTAGTGCAAGATAAGATTGATACATTGGGTGAGCATAAATGTGATGTGTTGCGGCATCACTATGATTTGCCGGTGCAGCGTGTTCGCTCCGGTAAGGTTTGGCAAATCACGGTTCAACCTGGTCAAATCTGCCGCTCAAATGCGTCAAGAATTGATCGACCAACACATTGTGTTTAATCCTTTTTCACATGATGTGCAGGAGATGGTTGTATGACTCATCCTACGTTAACCCATCGTGGAAAAGTGCGGGATACCTATGACTTAGGGATCGTTTGTTGATTGTGACAACCAATCGCGTCAGCGCATTCGACCGCGCGCGATCGCTGAAATTCCGCTTAAGGGTGCAATATTAAACCAATTGAGTGCTTGGTGGTTTCAACAAACTCGACATATCGTTGATAACACTTTCTGTCCATGCCTGAACCCAATAGCATGGAGGTCAAGAAATGTCGGGTTTTCCCTATCGAGGTGATCATGCGTGGTTATCTGACGGGTACGACTAATACATCGGTTTGGACTTTATACCAACAAGGGGAGCGGGCAATCTTTTTTTGAGACGTCTTACCAGATGGATTGAAAAAAAAAACCAAACCATTGCCTAAAGCGATCATAACGCCCAGCACCAAAGCGGAAAATCATGATGAGCCGTTAACAATGGAGCAGCTGGTTGCGTTACCAGATGTCACACCAGAACAGTGGGCGTTCATTTATGAAAAGGCCTTTGCCTTTTAAATTTGGTCAGAAAGTTGCTCAAGAAAAGGGGTTGATTCTAGTTGATACCAAATATGAATTGGTTTGGATTCCGATGGGAACGTGCTTCTGATTGACGAATGTCACACACCTGATTCAAGTCGCTATTGGTTGGCAGATACTTTATGAAACACGCATGGCTCAGGTGTTAGAACCTGATAATTTTGACAAAGAATTCTTGCGTTTATGGTTTCGAGAACATTGTGACCCTTATGGTGATGAAGTCTTACCTAAGGCGCCGGCGGAACTTGTTCAGCAGCTTAGTGATCGTTATCAAAAATCTTTCGTCGTTTGACGGGTCATGATTTAGTGAGGTGAAGTAAGTAGTTTACGTCCACTTTGTTTGTTAGTTTATACTGTTGTGTTAAGGGGTGATACGAAATACCCGCACTGTTTTCGACGCTGAGCCCATTTTGCCCTTCCCATTCAATTAACTCATTAGGTTTGATAAATTTTTCGTAATGATGTGTGCCTTTTGGAATCATGTTGAGTAGATATTCTGCACCAACAATGGCGTGCACAAAGGATTTTAAGTTTCGGTTTAATGTGGAGAAGAATGCTTGCCCACCTGGTTTTAATAGAGATGAGCAGCTGGCGACAATGCTTTCTGGGTCCGGCACATGCTCCAACATCTCCATACACGTAATCACATCAAATTGCTGGGGATGTTGTCTGCGAAGTCCTCTGCTGAAATACAGTGATAATCGATCGTCAATTTAGATTCGTGCAAATGCAGTTGGGCAATTTTTAATGAGGCTTCAGCAAGATCAATTCCTGTAGTTTGTGCACCGGCTTTCGCAAGTGCTTCAGTTAGAATGCCGCCGCCACAGCCAATATCTAAACACTTTTTTTTTCCGCCTAAGCTTGTGTGCTGTTTAATGAAAGTCATACGTAATGGGTTAATTGCGTGCAATGGTTTGCATTCACCCGTTGTATCCCACCAACGGAGGCCATAGCAGAAAACTTATGAATTTCTTTTTGATCGACGTTCATGAGAAAGAAGCAGTTGGAAAATCTTAGCGCATTGTAGCGCTTTTAATTCCCGATTTCCTCGTTATAATGCGTGCACTTTATCACCTATGCGGCGAGTAGAATGTTAGGTAACGTGGACTTAACCAAAGATACTTTGGGTACAGCACGTGACATTTTATTTGATGTTTATCGTGTCAATGATCAGCATCAACGTGAGCGTATTCGTCGTTTAAAACGTATCGTTAGTTTGGCTAAAGGTAAGCGATCCCATAAAGCCCACCCCACAAAAATAGTGCTAAATTATTGATCAGTCGATGCGTTTGACTTTTGGTAGGTAGTGTTGAGCGTTAACAGGTAAAAGATTCAGAAGGTCATTCTCATCTTTGAGATTGGGCAGCCTTTCAAAAAGATACTGCAAATAATCAAATATCTATATATTGTATGTTTTCGTTGATTCAATAAGGCTGTATAGATTGGCAGAGGCAATAGCGCCTTTTTTCATTTCCACAGAACAACCAATTCTTTCTGCCTACCGCAAAAAGGCTTTATCGCTCTCTCTGCTGGATTATTGTCGATATTAACAAGCGGGGCTTTCTGTGTAACGCTTTAACGCATCAAAATGACGAAGAAATAACAAACAGCAGTATGTAGGCCTGATCTTGGAGGAATGGTTGGCTCGTTATCAATAAGGTACTTTTTTAAAAATCGTCCAAAATAGGAATGGCTTGTGATTGGCGTAGTTCAAGTAGCTCATCTGAGGGCATGGCTTTATCTTTTGCCAGACGCTCAATATCATAAAGCACTTTCATACGGCTAATGACGTAATGGGAAATACCTGTGCTCTTATTTTTAGAAAGCTTGGCGATTTCCATAACTTTCTTCTAGCGTGAGCCATGCAGCCAGCCGATACTCTGCCAGAGCCTTCTTTGAAAAGGATATTATAACCACCATACCTATCAGTTTGGATGTATCCTTTATAATCACCCAAGATGGATTCTGGATTTTTCCCTGACCGACACGGTCGGTAATCAAAAAACCGTGCCATGACGATTTTTTATAAACCCACATATAACCTAAATGCGATGGATTGCCCTTCTTTCTTATTTTTTTATCTTTCAGGAGGGTTACTGTAGGGTGTCTCATCCACATGAATTGTAGTGGTCGGTGTTTTTCGGACAGCATAGATAGAGGGTAAACTGGGTGTTTCCATATAAACAAGGAGAACAAATGAAAAAGAAAAAAAACTAAGCATAGTGCAGTATTCGAGGATGCGGTGGCTTAAGGTAAAACGGAGGTTGCGTGAATTATTGGATTTTGCAACAATAAGGCTGGTGAGCTGCATACGCAGGCTCAAATTAGCAGCAAATATGAAATACATGCCACGCGCAAATTACCAAAATGGCATAAAAACAAGCTGGTGCTAGAATTACGATTAAGCTAATTTTTAGTGGCAATAAGCTGTACACTACTGATAAACAAGCAGCACAGGAGTAGAAAACTTGTGCATCTTTAGCGGTTTAATAAATGTGGCTATTCAAACATACCAAGAGATCCCAGTATACATATCATGGTTGGACAAAGGACCTTGATTGACTTATGGTGTTACCATTAGCATGTATGGCAAAGGTCGTTTGCTTTGATAATATTTTCATTGAACGCCTTTGGCGTAAAGTATGAGTTGCATTTTTCTTAGAGAGTTTGAACTGTATCTATAAGGTCAAGTAGACTTTAAATTCGATTTAATTTTTGTACAAAACACACGATAGGCTACAAAAAACGCGGATTATATAACACTCCTGCTGAAGTGTATTTCCAACAGGTAAAATTGGGGCTCGTAAATTTTATGTTGACATCTATGTTTGCCTTAAATATACTGTCCAGAAAAATTTTCCCCCACTTCGTGTATTGTACCATCAGGGGCCGATAAGCTCTGATTCGTTCTAAACATTCTGGTAGGGACTCTCGCTTACCAACGTCTTTTTTTTCTTTGGTGCGCATGGATGTCCTGTATATACTTTCTACAACATCCTTCTCTCAGGGGATATAGGCAGCTCATCCTCATCAAACAAGAGACCTGTGGATCATTAGGGTCAATAAACAAAACGCTCAGATGACCTTGCAAAGCGTCTCAGATTAGCTACCCTGTGATATTAGACTTGTCCGCTAATAAATTCACGCGATAACTGACATTAAATCACAGAAGAAAACATCTGTATAATTTTTCATATTTGGAGAAATATGAAGTGTCAAGTAGGCTTTTTTAAATTCCTTATTTTTTATTAAGAGCTCCACTAGCTCATTTAAGTGAATTATGCCTAAAATGAGCTCACCATTACTCGTAAAAGTAGGTCTGCCACGCGCCAGTTTTCAGGAATCAGCTTCATTACCTGGGATAAGTCTATGGAATCTAAAATAAAGCTGACCAAACAAGATCATTCCACTTAAAAAGATCGAGGGCGCAAAAGCACTCTGAAGGTAGAGGAAATTTAATTATTACTCACACTATACTATCTAAGGCATTACCCTACTTTCGATATTCTTGCTGATATGTTTTCTGTAAGCAGCACATATGCTAATGATATTTATCATGAGTATTTATCCATCATGGTTAGTGTTTTTGCATGTTGAAGGCGCAAAAGCGTTAAAATTAGAAAACATAGAAACCATTTTTAATCGATGTCACTGAGCAGCCTATAGAGAGACCCCAAAAAGGACAAAAGGCATACTATTCAGGTAAAAAAAAACAGCATACCATTAAGGTTCAGTTAGTTGTTGCCCCAACTTCCTCAACAATACTTTGCGTTAATTTAGATAAAGGATCAGTACATGATTTTAAAATTTTCAAAAATAGTAAATTCACATTCCGGATTCATTAGAGGCCTGCGTTGATTTGGGTTATCTGGGAATTGACAAAATCATTAAGAATGTCTCCATTCCTGACAAGAAGCCCAAAATGGCACCCTTACTCAGGAGCAAAAAAACACAAACACACTGAAAAGTCGCGAAAAAGAATATTTATTGAGCAGGTAAATAGATTTTTGTAAAATTTTTCGTATAGTTAAGGAAATATATAGAGCAAGCGTCGCAACATGGGTAAAACATGGAATTGTAATTTGCTGGCCTTGTTAATCATTTCGATATTTCGGAATTGTGGTTTATTTAGCGGATAGGTCTATTCATTTGGTGCTTTTAGGTCGACAATACACTTTTTCCTGAGCATCACTATATTCGTAACTCCCCAGGTAGCTGACGCCTAATAATATGTGCAACACTATCTTTTTAATTCTATTGTTTACTTTGTAGTACATGAGCGAGAGGAGAACCCGTAAAACAAGAGATTTTAGCCCCAGATTGGGCCGCTAAAAAAGCAAGTATCTGCGTTACAGTCGGAGAATTCCTGCGTGCGCGCAGGAAATTGCATTTTTTTTTTTTCAGGTTTAAAAATCCGACTCAATAGAATAGCCGCAATAGCTCAAAGCAACCCGCCAGTGATGGGCTTGGTAAACCACCTGGCGAAGCGAGAATATTCTTTGCGGAATAAGGGTCAACGTAAGAGCGGCGGGCAACCTGTACACAAAGGCCATACCTTGAATCAAGTTTTCCACCCCTGATCATGTGCTCATGCATGAATTATCCTTCATGCCCTATTTGTTAGCGGAGACGTGTCCGGGGTGTTGTTTGATGTCATTGTGGTGATCGTCGACAGGTTTTTGATTATCCTCTATTCCACATCTTGAGTCCCGGAGCATCAGATTAGAGATTAAGAACTGCCCATGCTGTCATGGGCGAGTAATTAACGCTATTTTCCTGAAGTTGTCTGCGCCGCGGTTTACAATATGGGATAACGTTTGTCTTGGGCCGTTTATCTAAGCACACAACATTTTGTGTGCCGGTTGATCGACTCAAACAACTTTTTGAAGATTTGCATCTATGGGATCAAGATATCCACAGCCACATTAACCTCATTCAATACAATAGCTAGCTGATAATTCTTAATGATTTCGAATCAAACGCGGACACTGATTGCCCCAGCTAGCAGATAAATGTAAAGCATTTGGCAGCTGTAAAACAGGATATCGTATGGGCGGGAAAACTTGTTTGGTTCACACAGCCTCAACAAATCCCTTGACCTACTATCATGTATCGCCCAAGCGTAAATCTTTATTGCTCCTTCGCAATACCCCTCTAGCGTAAGCTGAGGGATGTAGTGTATCCTTCATCTTCATGAGGTATAGAAAACAAAAGTAATTGTGTATATGCATGCGAATATCATTTGGTCTTCTCGAGTAAATACCGTCGAAAGATATTCACCAAGGGAATAGGCGATTATCATGGTTTGCGATTGAATGAAATGCGCCAATACTACCCAGAGGTAGATATCATAGAATACAATCACCATAAGGATCATATTCACCTTCTTGTATCAATACCACCTAAGTTTAGTGTGTGGGTAGTATTGTGCGCATTATAAAAGCAATAGCTCTTGCTGGCTTAAAAAGAAGTTTGGTGAAATTTTCGTAAGGTAATATGGGGTACTGGTATTGAATATGGTCAGAGGGTTACTTTGTTTCAACCGTTGGCAGGGATGAAGACGTCATTAAAAAGTATATCGAAAACCAGGGAAAAGAAGATGAAGGACGAGCTCCGCTCGAAACAGAATAATGCCGGCAGCGTAAGCTGCCGGAAGTTTACTACACGACTTAATCGGCACTGTTGTGCATGATCACTGGAAGGCTTATTTCCAACTTGATGGCGTTTGCCATGCGTTGTGTAATGCGCATCACATTAGAGAGCTCAACGCCCGCATTGATGATAAAGAGAGCTGGGCCATGCAGATGAAAAAACGGCTGTTGCTACTGATGCTCAAAATCAGAAAGCGTTATGGGAAAGAGCCAATTCCGCGTGAAAAATTAGACAGGCTGATTTTACTGTACAGCACAATCGTTGACCGAGGAATTGAGTATCATGAGGCGCAGCCAAAGCTAGTAAAAGCAAACGGAAAGGCTACTCGTGCGAAACGTGCCGGGCACAACTTATTGCTCAGGCTCAAAGAATATTGTGGTGCTCGTTGTACTGAGATTTATCACAGATCCGAAGTGTACATTTACCAAGAACCTGGCTGAGCAAGACATCAGGATGATGAAGGGGGGAAACAGAAAGTTAACGGTGGGGTTTAAAAACTCACGCAGGTGCTGAACAATTTGCCAAACTCAGGGGATTTATCTCCACCGCCAGAAAGCAGCAGTGGAATATCTTAGAATCAATCTCATCAGCAATAAAAGGAAAAGCCCCCTTACCAAATTAGGGCACCTGGGGAGTTACCAATATTCTTACCTTGCTCATGGAGCTGACAATTCTGATCCATTATCATCTTATGGGCACTAGCGAGATCTGAGGGGCGAATGACAGGTGAATTCACTTAACGGTAAATGCTTTGAAATACCATGGGAAAATTATAACAGATAATAGTGTTAAGATCTTGCTATATATGTATTTAACTGTAACTTTTATAACGCTTTGGTAGGGTTTTTTAGCGCAACAAAATCTAATCCGCTCAATAGCCAGCATAGCTGTTGATCATCTAATGAAATATGCGTGGCATTAGGAGCTTTAGCAATGATCAGCTTTCCCTTATCTAAGCGCTTATAGCACAGCATAAAAAACCAGTACCATCATGATGAATGAGTTTTACCTTATTCATCGCTTTATTATAGAAAACGTAGATGTCACCATTGCCAGGATTTGCGCTAAAAGGCATTTTCTACAATAATTGATAACCCATCAATAGATTTTCTAAAGTCTACCGCCTCTGTGGCTAAGAAAATTTGGCATTGGCTTAAATCAAACATTATCGGCACCTAATAGTTAATGTGATTTTATTGGTTAGCTGAAGTTCTATTTCTGTGCCATTTCCTTCGATTAGTGCTGGTTTAGATGAGTCCATAGTTAATGGATCTTGACCAGTGCCATAAGTGTTAACGCGCTTAATCTCTACCGGCGAAAAGCTTATATTTTGCTGACGCTGTTTCCACTTCTATTAAGAATGGTAATTTCACCTTGCTTGGACAAGAGGGCTCGCACATTTTTAAAATCCTTAAATCCAAGAGCATGAGCCTTACAGTATTCTTCCTGTGTCATTTTTGTGCCTTGCCATGCCTCATAATGACTAAGCCAAAATGTTTTCTCGGCTTGCTTGCTTTTCATTGCTTTTCTCCAAGGTCGCTTTGCATGGGAGTCAATATTATGATTTGTCAGGTGCTTGAGTAGATGTGGTTTGTGGATCGCTTACGGCTAAAGAGCGCGGATTTGAAATGAACAAGCGCTGTTGTCTTCTTTGCAAGTTGACCCTAGGCGTATCTATGGTGGGTATGGCGGAAAGGCCAATTAAACAATTGTTTGAATTTGTGAGTCCAGATGAGGTGGTGTCATTGGCCTTCCGTCATTTGAAACGAAAACAGCCTGCAAAAATTTTATTTATCAAAATTTTTTGCAGGCTGTTTCGTTTCAAATGACGGAAGGCTAACCGCTACTAGAAAATTAGTTAGGCCTTTATATTCACTTTTTTTTCCGAATACTGATTCCATTACAATCGACCCGTCTTTGTTTTTTTTAGGGTACGCTGTGAGTAAAACCAAAAGCGCCAAAGTACTTGGCAACCTTTAGCCTGGTGATGATCACCCTAACGTGTGTTGATAGTATCCGAAAATTTACCTTCTAGTGCCTTGTTTGGTAGTAGCGTTATTTTCTTTTTCATCTTGGCTGCAGTGGTCTTTTTTATTCCAACTGCTTTTGATTTGTGCAGAACTTTCCACAACGTGGCCAGAAGAAGGCGGTATTTATACCTGGGGGAAAAAGGCATTTGGGTGTGGCTATGGCTTATTCACGGTTTGGTTCCAGTGGACAGAAAACATTATTTGGTATCCGCTGTCTTTATCTTTTATCGCTGGGACCTTTACTTACCTTGTCCAGCCCCAGTTTGGCTGAGAACAAGCTGTATGTTTTCGCCATCATTAATATTGTATTTTGGTTATGTACCCTGATTAATTTAAAAGGTCTAAAGTTATCTGCACGCTTGACAGAAGTATTCGGGGTCTTGGGTTTAATTATCCCTATGCTGTTTATTATCGGTTTGGGTTTTGCTTGGTGGAAAGGAGGGCATGCATTACAAATTCAGTTCAATGCCCAACAGATGCTGCCACATATGCACCATAGTACGTGGGTGGCGTTAACAGCCATTGTGATGTCGTTGACGGGTGTTTGAAATTACGACGATTCATGCAGCAGAGTACGTAATCCACAGCGAGGGTATCCTCGTGCTTTATTTATTTCTGTTCTGTTTTATTTTATTTACTTTGATTTTTGGATCATTGGCCATTGCCATTGTTGTGCCCAAAACATCAGCTAAATTTAATCTCTGGTATTATGGAGGCGTTTTCTGCATTTTTACATGCTTACCATTTGGGCTGGTTATCTCCTATTGTTGCCATCTGTTTAATTCTCGGTGCGGTTTGCTGGGCCTGAACAATTGGATTATTGGGCCTACCAAAGGGGATTATGATTGCGGCAAAAGATGGTTATCTTCCGCCCCGTGCTGCATCAACAAAATAAGCATTTGGCACCAAAGAACTTGTTACTGATTCAAGGCCTGATTGTGACAGGATTATCTTGCCTTTTTTGGTTATGCCATCAGTGAGCAGCTCGTATTGGGTGCTGAATGTTTTGACGACACAGCTTTATATGGCTGATGTACTTATTTATCTTCTTTGCATTTTTATGCTACTTGCGCTATAAATTTCCGGATACACCGCGTCCATTTAGAATCCCAGGTGGCGTATGGGGGTATGTGGTTGTGTGCGATGTTTGGCATCATCACCATGCTTTTTACCTTTTATATAGGTTTTGTCCCACCTCGAGATATCTATCATGGTAGCGTGGTGAAATATGACCTTATTTTGGGGTGTGGGCCTCTTTATCTTTTGTTTGCCTCCTATCATGATGCAGATGCTACGTAAGGAAAGTTTGGAAACGTACCTAGATGCTGATTTACCCCAACATTAACCCCATTGCTTTTCACTTAGGGCCCATCAAAGTACATTGGTACGGGTTGATGTAATTTTATTTGGTTTTGCGATGACCTGGTGGTTGGGCTCTCGGCGTGCAAGGCGAAGTGATTACGGTTTTTGCAGCCATCACAAGTTATTACCCGATGTGATTTTTATGGGTGCATTTAGGCGTTATTGTTGGGGGGCGAGTGGGCTAAATACGCTTTTTTATAATTTTGGTCCATTCATTTACCATCCTTGGATTATTTTTCAGGTCTGGGATGGTGGTATGTCCTTCCACGGTGGTTTAATTGGTGTCATCTTGGCATTTATGGTTCTATACCTGGAAGTTGAAGTGCTCAATTTACGATCTAACTGATTTTTTTTTGCACCCCGATGGTGCCGATTGGTCTAGGTGCTGGACGGTTAGGAAATTTTTATTAACGGCGAGTTATGGGGCGTGTGTGACTGATTCACCCATTGGCATGGTTTTTTCCTACAGGTGGTCCGTTGCCACGCTATCCGTCACAATTAATAGAGCTCTTTTTGGAAGGTATCGTCTTATTTATTATTTTGTGGGTCGTATCCATGAAGCCACGCCCCACGTGTACTCCTTTCCGGTTTATTTTTAATCGGCTATGGTTGTTTTCGGTTTATTGCGGAATACTTTCGTCAACCTGATCCACAATTAGGCTTTGTAGCCTTTGGCTGGATGACGCAGGGGCAGTTACTGTGCATTCCGATGGTATTGCTAGGTATAGCGATTTTAATTTATATGAAATGGAGGAAGTATCGTGCGCCAGTATCTTGATTTGATGCAGAAAATTCTTGATGAAGGAACGCCAAAAGGGGATCGGACTGGGACTGGCACGTACAGTATTTTTTGGTCATCAAATGCGCTTTGATTTAAGTGAAGGCTTTCCGCTGGTAACCACAAAGAAATGTCATCTTCGTTCCATTATTTATGAGTTGCTGTGGTTTTTAAAACGGTGATACCAATGTTAAGTATTTGCAGGATCATGGTGTACGCATTTGGAATGAGTGGGCAGATGAAAATGGTCAGCTAGGGCTAATTTATGGTCGACAATGGCGTGCTTGGGCGACCAGTGAAGGTGGACATGTCGATCAGATGAGTGAATTAATGCAAGAAATTAAGCAAAAATCCGAATAGTCGTCGTTTAAAATTGTATCGGCATGGAATGTGGGTGAGTTAGAGAAAATGGCATTGCCCCCCTGTCACGCATTCATCCAGTTTTATGTGGCAGATGGTAAGCTGTCTTGTCCAATTGTACCAACGCAGTTGTGATGTGTTCTTAGGATTACCGTTTAATATTGCAAGCTATGCTTTGTTAACGCATATGGTGGCGCAACAGAGTGATTTGGAGGTGGGGGATTTTGTTTTGGACAGGTGGCGATGTACATTTGTACCAAAACCATCTAGAGCAAGCGAAAGAGCAACTAACCCGGACGCCTTACCCTTTGCCAAAGCTAGAGATTACCCGCAGACCAGCAACGATCTTTGATTATCAATTTGAAGATTTTGAGATTGTCGACTATCAGGCACACCCACATATTAAAGCCGTAGGTAGCAGTATAATGGTTGCCTGTACGCTCATTGTGGCTAGCGCCAGAAATGGTGTCATCGGTAAGAAACAAACAGCATGCCTTGGCGACAGTCTGAGGATTTAAAATATTTTAAAAAACATACTTTGGGAAAAACATTATTGATGGGCCGAAAACCTTCGATTCCATTGGTAAACCTTTGCCGGGACGTGACACCATCGTGTTAAGTCGTCACGAAAACCACATTGATTGGATGTCGAGTGATCCACGATGTAAAGCAATTGAAGACAGTATTGGGCGCCCGACCAAACCTTAATGGTAGTGGGTGGCGCGCAGGCTGTACGCATTGATGTTACCATAGCGCTTTGCCCTGTCTAACGGTCGCGTTGCATTGTGACACGATTTACGTACAGAAATTCAGGCTGATATTGATGGCGATAACTTTTTCCCTGAGTTGGACCTTGATGAATGGCAGGGAAGTATCGCGAGAATCTCATCTCGCTGATAAAAAAAACCAATATCCTTATGATTTTGTTGTGTCGAAACGTCGGTAAAATCTACAAAAAAGGCAGTAATATACTATATTGCATTTTTTACGTATATACTCGAGTCTGGACATTTTTGCATTTCAGCGGCAATTGATTTAAATGATTCAAATTATGTTGTTTCGATATATTTAACTTGATTCCCATATTTAACCAGCTCGATTTTATTCGTTCGCAGATTCAACTACCAATCCGCCACTCTGACCACTAAGCAGCCAATTCCATTTCCATTACCTGTCTGGGTGTTTTATATCCTAATGATTTTTCTCGGCCTATCATTCAGCTGATCCTCTATCCAACGCAGTACTTCTGTAGTCAAATCAGCAAAAGAAGTCCCTTTTGGCAAATATTTGACGCAGTAAGCCATTGGTATTCTCATTCAGACCTCGCTCCCAGGAATGATAGGGTTTGGCAAAATAAATATCAATCCCCAAGGCATTTGTAATGTTGCTTGTGCCATGCGAATTGTTTGCCATTATCAAACGTGAGTGTTAGCAATATAGCTGCTTGTATCGGATTAAAAGCATCGATAATTGCCAGGTTGGTTTCAGTCAGCCGCAGTCTTGTGATTAATACGTCTGAATTTGGAAAATTTTGTTTTTCGCTCTACCAAGGTCACAACAGCACCAGAGCCATGCTTGCCAAGAACTAAGTCACCCTCCCAATCACCAACACGAGATTTTTTCTTCGACAACTTTAGGTCGTTGATCAATATCAACTCGATGCTTGATACAGCCCCTACCAGTATCTAAGCCTCGCTTTTGATATTTCTTACCAGATCATCTAAGGAATTTGTACAAGTCCCCGCCTTGGCGCTTATCTCTATAGATATGTTGATAAACCCCACTCATGGGATACATATAGGCCTTCAAGTTTCAATGCACCGGATATCTGCTCCGGACTCCATAATTTTGCCAAGCATTCATCGACTCTTTTTTTTAGCTCCTGATCTATTGTTCTTTGAGTGGAGCGTTGCTCTATCTTCCTGGATATTGCCAGCTCATGTGCTACGTCAGCTTCGTAGCACCCATTGACACTGTTACGAGTGATCTCGTCTCGAATAGTTGACCGCTGTCGGCCAATCTTGCTAGCAATTGCAGAAATCTTAAATCCTTCCCTGCAAGTATATATCTCTATTTTTATGTCTCTCAGACTTGCTTAATTGCTTGTGCATCCTACTTTTTCCTTGGTTTTCAGTAGGTAATTGAATGTGGAGGCACTAGGCTGCTTTTTTCAAATCATTGAACGCCATTTATACACCCATGACCCACAATCACCCTGCTAGTTTGGAGGTGCGCTGATTGTGGATCATGCGTGCATAAGTGGCTGATCATAATGAGCTCAGGGTGGCGGATTCTTAATTGAATCTCCGGTTCATATGTTTCCAATTTAGATGTAAAAATATCAAAGTTTATCAAAGAATGGTAAAGGGATGTCCAGAACCCAAAAGCTGTGGTTGGGTTTTGTTATATCAGCCATCATCTCAACTAACAAGATATGCTGGGCATGCTTAAAGGGAGCGCCTAGCTCGTGATTGATTTTAGGCCATCCCATGGCCGAAATCGACTCGCAACAACGGCGCTGGTTTTTTGTTTGCCCCCGGCCGTCCTCGTCTCCGGCAACTCCGCGACCTGGCGCCGACTACGTACACGGCTCTCAAGTGAACTGGACGGCTCGTATAGCTGACCGGACAAAGCCTTACGCCTGCTAATGAACAGCAGACTACAGTTTTGCCGGATCAGCCCGCCTACCGGGGACTATCCGCCTCGTGCCTTTGGCCTTCCATGGCGGACAGCGTTCGCGTATAAGTGGAGATAATTTCAAGGAAAGCTGCCTGCTTAGGATGTTCGTAAGAACTAAAGGCTTTTGGAGGTATATTTGCAGGCGAGCACGTTAGCATTATTGGAAAAGTTTAATATTACCGAAGCAGTGCTAGTTTTAGGTGATAGTGATAAACGGCGTTCTAAATCATGCCACAAGCTATATGCCACCCATAAAGTAAAAGATAAAAGTACCTGGTGGGTACAGCATTGCCCAAAATATAATTTTTCTTATCTTGGTGGCTGAAGGGATCACAATCCCCGTGGGTTTTAAATTTTACGAGCCAGATTACCAATGGAGTAAATGGTCGGCGGAAAGATAAGGTATTACGTAAACAGGGAATCAGCAAAGCTCATCGACCTAAAGAGCCAGAAAAGAAGATCATAAAAGTAAGTCGCAATTAGCATCTGAACTTGTTCTTGAGTTCTTTGACAGTTTTTCCTAATCTTAATATCAGGGCTGTATGTGCTGATTGCTTGTATGGGAACAAGAGATTCTCTTCCCTATTTTGGCACAGCACGTTATATAAAGTTCAAATAATTAGTCAAATCCGTAGCAATCAAACTGTTTATGTGAAAAACAAGGCTATTGACCTATCTGAGCTGTTTAGGCGCTATCCAGGTATCAAGCAAACTATAAATTTTAGAGGAGAGGATAAAGATGTGATCATGTATGGAGTTAGGGTTGGTGTTAAAATCTTATGATGGCAAAAAATTATTTTGTGATTGCATTAAAATATGAGGGAGAAGATGATTTATCGATATATCACAGCAACAGATTTAAGTTGGCGTGCAATTGATATAGTTTCGGCATATAGCCTGCGATGGTTAGTAAAAGTTTTTATTCAAGACTGGAAAGGTCACATGGTATTTGATCGCATGGGCCATTCATCAAGGTGTTAAGGGATCTAGCAGAGGCGTGATCTTGAGCCTGTTGGTTTGACCATGCGCTCAACACCCATCCTGAACAAAACAGCCTTAATAAAATCTGAGGCATCCGCTAGTACTGTGGGGTCTCTTATTGATCATGTTAAGGTTGAGGCATTCTTGGAAAGTCTTAAAGAAGCGGAGATTCAATTAAGAATCCGCCACCCTGAGCTCATTGTGATCAGCCACTTATGCACCCATGACCCACAATCACCCTGCTAGTTGGAGGTGCGCTGATTGTGGATCATGCGTGCATAAGTGGCGTTCATAATTAGGAATTTCAATAAAACTGTCGGTCATAATATGCACACATTAAATGATTATAAAATAATTATAAATGTTTTATGCAAATATCTTTATAAATTTTCAGAGCTGAGAGTAGGCAAGCGATGGTATAAAACTGTGTAATTCTAGATCACTTATATTGTTTAGATACAATTGTGCCGTGCGGTACTAATGTACCGGCCTCATTGAGGCTAGATCATGCATATGATTGCGCAATTCTTTTTGCGGTTTTTCCTACAGTGATGTCAATGAGCCGCATAGCGCTTCCACACAATATACATTTTAGAGGATTAAGCCTAAATGCCAGCTCCATCTGCAATGCGTAGGATGTTTTATGAAATGCCTTTTGAGTCAGGTTTAATGCTTTGTATACCAGGGGTAATAATCTGGACACATTTCGATTAGCAAAAAAGTCCGTAGTATCTAATTCTTCTGGCATGCTTGTCTGGGATGTGTTGAATAAACCGTCTGATAAATTCATCAGTGCCTATATGGGCATTTTCATATTTACCATTTTTGTGGTTAAGAAAGTAAAAATGACGATGTTCCCATCATAGTGTTTGAGTTTGGATTGGGCGATAGGTGGTCTTTTGATATACCTGCCAAGATAGTTAACAACAGAAGAATGATCCTTAGTTGGCTTGGCCAGGTGAATGATCCATAGCTTTTTTTTTAAAAACGGTGATAAGTAATTTTTTGAATGAATAATGTTGGCAGTAATCAGCAAGTGACGAGGGTAGAGCTATTTGACCATCATTATAGTGTTGTGCAATGAGGCTAAGTATTCGATATCGCCACATTCTCATTAGGGTGTCTTTTCTAAATAAATAGACTTCCATTGATTGTTTTTATCCAATCCACCACACGTTACAGACAAGTGGATATGCGTATTCCATTTTAGGTCCCTACCAAAGGTATGAATGGCAATAAATATCCCAACTATTAACCCTTTCTTTGCGGCAAGTTCAGTGATGATATTGGCAGCAGTTTTTCGCCATATCTGAAATAATTTTCTCTGTCTTAATTAATCGCCAAAACTCAGATGGGATCGTGAAGGTGATGTGCTGATACGAAGTAGTGGGCAATCTTGCAGTCTGCCTGTCAATCCATTGATTGGTTGAGCGCATGCCACAAGAAGGGCAAAAGCGTTGTTTGCAAGTAAAAGGGATGAACTTGCTATGAGTGCATTCTGGGTTTTCACATTCATGATACCCACGACCCCTGACAGATAAACCGCAGCTTAGCATGTCGCATATGACGTTAGCTTTGTGCTCATGAATATCCAGATGGTTTTTTTGGTAATAAGATAACCATGAACGCTCTTTTTGTAGAAGGTTTTTTAGGGTCTTGGGGGCTGGTGCTGACACTTAAGAATATTAGACCTATCCGCTAAATAAACTGGGTCTATCCATATAACTGTGTAAATTCATTACACCAGCCCTCAAGTCTATCCGGAAATTTGATCATAAAGTGCGCCAGGGCTTCATTCCAATTTCTGATAGGCATTGTCCATTTTTTTAGGATGGACTCGATCACCAGGTAGAATGCTTTTAATGCAGCAGCATCATTAGGAAAAACACGCTTATTTCGAGTGACCTTACGCAATTGATTATTCAACGACTCAATTGCGTTAGTAGTGTATATAATGCGCCTAATCTCCTCTGGATACTGCAAAAATAAAACCAGATGATCCCAGTTATCATACCAGGATTTAGCAATATGCGGGTATTGTTTACCCCATTTTGCTTCAAAGGAACTCAGCGCATCCTGAGCTTCATCCTCATTCACTGCAGTGTATATGGGCTTTAAGTCAGCACACAACGCTTTACGATGCTTGTATGAAGCGTATTTCATGCTGTTACGGATTTGATGGACAATGCAAAGCTGATGGTCTGCTTTAGGGTAGACAGCAGCAATAGCATCTGTCATTCCTGTTAGGTTATCAGAGCAGACGATCAATATGTCTTGTAATCCTCTGTTTTTCAGTTCTGTAAACACAGAAAGCCAAAACTTAGCACCTTCTGTTTCATTGATCCAAAGTCCCAAGATATCTTTATGCCCATCGCTATCGATCCCAAGGACCACATATACCGCTTTATTGATGATACGCTTATCCTGCCTGACCTTAATCATAAGGCAATCAACATATGCAATCATATATAGGCGCTCCAAGGGCCTGCATTGCCATGAGCGGACTTCGTCCAGAACAGCATTAGTTACACTACTAATTAAGCTCGTGCTTACATTAGTGCCGTACAGTTTCAAAAAGCTGATCTTGAATATCAGAAACGCCCATGCCTTTGGCATAAAGAGATATAATTTTATCATCCAGACCGTCTATGCGCGTCTTTCCTTTTGGTAATATCTGCGGTTCAAAGCTACCCTCCCTATCACGAGGTGTTCTGACCTCAATAGATCCTTGCTCACTATGCACTGTTTTATGTGTAACGCCATTCCTGCTATTGCCAATGGCAGATCTTTGGTGCTTTTCGTAACCCAAATGAGACGATAGTTCAGCTTCTAGTGCCCGCGCCCATAACCCCCTTTATTAGCCCGCTAAACCACCTTTTTGCAAACCCCCATCTTTATTACTGCCCTTTATACTCGTTCATCTTTTGTGCTCCATGTCTTTTTGCAAGCTTGGCATGATGACCAATCTGGATAGACCCAATAAACTCACAATTGGAATTTTTTGCAATGGCAATTACATTCCATGTTCTAATGCACGCTTGTTACTTTCCCCATTTACATGCTCAATAAATTTCTTCTTCGACTTTTCATCTTTTGTGCTCCATTTTTGTCAGTTATGTTTTTAATGATTTTGGCATTCCCTGATAACCCAATTTGCTGGATAATGAATCCGGAATGTGAATTTTACTATTTTTGAAAATTTTAAAATCATGTACTGATCCTTTATCTAAATTAACGCAAAGTATTGTTGAGGAAGTTGGGGCACACAACTAACTGAACCTAATGGTATGCTTTTTTTTTACCTGAATAGTATGCCTTTTGTCCTTTTTGGGGTCTCTCTATAGGCTGCTCAGTGACATCGATTAAAATGGTTTCTATGTTTTCTAATTTTAACGCTTTTGCGCCTTCAACATGCAAAACACTAACCATGATGGATAAATACTCATGATAAATATCATTAGCATATGTTCTGCTTACAGAAAACATATCAGCAAGAATATCGAAAGTAGGGTAATGCCTTAGATAGTATATTGTGAGTAATAAATTATCCTCTACCTTCAGAGTGCTTTTTGCGCCCTCGTCTTTTACCAGTGGATGATCATGTTTGGTCAGCTTTATTTTAGCCAATTCCATAAAGACTTAATAAGCTGATAAAACAGGCGCGTGGCATTCCTACTTTACGAGTAAACTCATTTTCAGATAATTAAACTTAATTTGAGCTAGCCTCATTCCTCGTAACCACCTACCATATTTCTCCAAAATATGAAAAATTCACAGATGTTTTCTGAAGTTTTGACCAAAAATTGCCCAAAAGTCAGTTATCGCGAGACATAATTTATTTAGCATGAGTGGGTTTATCAACATATACAGCCCTCAAGCGCCCAGGCGGGGACTTGTACAAATTCCTTAGAAGATCTGGTAAGAAATATCAAAAGCGAGGCTTAGATACTGGTAGGGGGCTGTATCAAGCATCGAGTTGATATTGATCAACGACCTAAAGTTGTCGAAGAAAAATCTCGTGTTGGTGATTGGGAGGGTGACTTAGTTCTTGGCAAGCATGGCTCTGGTGCTGTTGTGACCTTGGTAGATCGAAAAACAAATTTTCCAAATTCAGACGTATTAATCACAAGACTGCGGCTGAAACCAACCTGGCAATTATCGATGCTTTTTAATCCGATACAAGCAGCTATATTGCTAACACTCACGTTTGATAATGGCAAAGAATTCGCATGGCACAAGCACATTTTACAAAATGCCTTGGGGATTGATATTTATTTTGCCAAACCCTATCATTCCTGGGAGCGAGGTCTGAATGAGAATACCAATGGCTTACTGCGTCAATATATTTGCCAAAAGGGACTTATGGCAAAGAATTCGCAATGGGCACAAGCTGATTTGACTACAGAAGTATTTGCTGCGTTTGGATAGAGGATCAGCTGAATGATAGGCCGAGAAAATCATTAGGATATAAAACACCCAGACATAATGGAAATGGAATTGGGCTGCTTAGTGGTCAGAGTGGCGGATTGGTAGTTGAATCTGGTAGTTTTTTCCCTTCAAACTGATTCATATCCACCTTATTCGCGCCTAATAATTCACGCGATAATGAACCTAAAAGTTCACAGAGCGATATATTTTTTCACATATTTGCTTTGAAGTGCTGTAAGCAGCTATATTCATTGGTGAATTATAGTTACTCGAACGTAAACTGCCAAATCGCCTGTTGTTAAATCAGCGTCTTATTGAATCTAAGACTAAAGCTCAAGATCAATCCACCCGAGGTGCGCAAAGAAGGTCGATGAAATAGCTTATTACTCACACACACGTTTGATACTATCTAAAACATCGGATGTCCATTGCTGGACTGCATATTCTCTCTGTTTGAGCTGTATTTTAGCTTAGATGACGAAATTGTAGTGCGGGGGTCGCCAAGATCTTAGCATATCTTTCAATTGGGAGAGTCTGAATTTAACACTTCTCTATAGACTTTCCAAGAATGCCTTAACCTTGAACATGATCAATAAAGACCCCACAGTACTAGCCGGAATGCCTCAGATTTTATTATGCGTTTTGTTCAGGATGGGTGGTTGAGCGCCATCTGGCTTCAAGATCACGCCTCTGCTAGATTACACACCTTTTCATGCTGCGTCAATACCATGTGACTTTCTTCCAGTCTCAAAACTTCTACTCCCATATCAATCCCTAACTCAAACATCCGTATTTGCTGTGTATATCATCTGTCTCCCTCAGGCAGATCACAAATGAAAAACCCTAACTTCCATACGATGATCACATCTTTTATCCCCCTCCTGCAAAATTTATAGTCTTGCTTGATACGCTTATAGCGCCCTCAGCTCAGATAGGTCAATAGCCAAGGTTTTTCACATAAACAATTGCTACACTAATTATTTGAACTTTATTGTTTGCTCTTTCGCACACATACAGCCCTGATATTAAGATTAAGGAAAAACTTTCAAAGAACTGAAAATTTCGATATTCTCTAATTGCGACTTAGTCTTTATTCTTCTTTTCGGCTCTTTAGGTCGATGAGCATTATGAGACCATTTACTCATTCGGTTTGTCCGATATAATTGGAATTCGGTTTACGCCTAAATGGTCCAAGCTTGCTCATCAAAGGGGTTGGCCGAGCTGCATGTTTCTATTGGCGAATCCACTTTTTACTGATTATTGATGCGGTGGCCCATTTCGTTAAAGCGCTAAAGGAGAAAAACCAATGGACCGACTACCGAGGTTACGATAAACCGATGACTAAATTGACCTATTGTCTTGAAATGCAATGGCGGAGGAACAAAAATGCACATGAGCGGAGTTTACGTTGAGCCTATCTCCCTGATGAGCACAAATGGATGTTGCAATCACTAAGATTTATTTCATATCTAGTGCTGCTCAATACAGAGGCAATGGATACCGTTTCACGAACTTTTAACGTCACGATTTGCCAACTTTTCTTGCATATCATGCAGGACTCTGATGGGTGATATTTAGTACAGCCCAAAAATTCTAGGAACCGTCAAAGAATAACCAACGCAGTGACAAAAAGGCTTTGTAATGGATGTTCAATGGAACTCATGCCCCATTAAAGCGCAGCAACTACGCAAATTAGAGCCATTGTGCTGCTGCCGAAATGGGTTTGTATGGCAAGGAAGCAATTAAATCTACTCCCACACTCATTGGGCCTGTAACATTGAAGTAGTATTAAGGAGATTCGATGAACCGCCTAAAAATAACCCAAATATCCGTTGCGATCACTTGGACGAGAATAAGGCTCTGAGGCTGAAATCCTTTCATCCTAATAGATAACTTTTAGTCATTGATGTAAGACGTGATGAAATTTAATCAACGCTGCATTAATTGCTTATGGCATTAATGAAAAGGGAGAACGTGAGACCTTAGACAGCATATTGCTGACAGTGAACTGAGTGAGCATATCATTTCATGTCTTGGGGACTGCTTTTTTAAACAACTGAAAAGACTGGCGGGTTGTGCAATGTAGATCTGGTTACCCTGAAAGGAGCTGATGGCCCATACTGGCTTGGTCAAAGCTTTAAAACGCAACTTCCAAGGGGCACAATGGCAGCGTTGCCAAGTACATTTCATGCGTAATGTGCTTGGCCATACCAAGCGCACATTACGACAAGAAGTCGCTGAACCAATTAAAACTTGTTTTTTGCACCGTCAAACCGCGACAAATAAAGAAACAGCTAGAAAATTGGCTAGCAATATCGTGCTCAGCAATACCAAGAAAAAGCCCCCAAAGCCATGGAAGTACTTTTGATGATGGCTTGGAACAGGCTTTAACCATTTTGCAGTTTCCAAAACGATACCGTAAACGGTTACGTACCACTAATTTACCAAGAGCGGGTCAATGAGGAAATTCGACGTCGCCAACGCGTCCATCCGCATCTTTTCCCAATGAAGCAGCAGCTATGCGTCTGATCGGTTGCACTGCTCGCCGAAATAAATGATCAATGGCTCTCAGCTAGTCATGCCTATTTGGATATGACTGAATACTGGGAAAACTGGAAAAAAAGGAGAAAAAACAGCAAATCAAAAACCACTACAAAACATGTCGTTACTAGATGAAGCGGAAGGGGGTTGGGAATTAACTCAAATTTGAGCTGGTTTGGAGACCGAATTACAGCACTTTTTGGACTTGATCGCTTTCTGGCGGTGGAGATAAATCCCCTGAGTTTTGGCAAATTGTTCAGCACCTGCGTGAGTTTTTAAACCCACCGGTAACATTTTCTGTTTCCCCTTCATCATCCTGATGTCTTGCTCAGCCAGGTTGTTGGTAAATGGTACATTCGGATCTGTGAGAAATCTCAGTACAGCACCACAATATTCTTTGAGCCTGAGCAATAAGTTGTGCCCGGCACGTTTCGCACGAGTAGCCTTTCCGTTTGCTTTTACTAGCTTTGGCTGCGCCTCATGATACTCAATTCCTCGGTCAACGATTGTGCTGTACAGTAAAATCAGCCTGTCTAATTTTTTCAGGCGGAATTGGCTCTTTCCCATAATGCTTTTCTGATTTTGAGCATCAGTAGCAACAGCCGTTTCATCTGCATGGCCCAGCGCTCTTTATCATCAATGCGGGCGTTGAGCTCTCTAATGTGATGCGCATTACACAACGCATGGCAAACGCCATCAAGTTGGAAATAAGCCTTCCAGTGATCATGCACAACAGTGCCGATTAAGTCGTGTAATAAAGATTTACGCTTGGGCGATACATGATAGTAGGTCAAGAGATTTGTTGAGGCTGTGTGTGTAACCAACAAGTTTTCCCGCCCATACGATATCCTGTTTCATCCAAATGCTTTACAGCTGCCTGGGCAATCAGTGTCCGCGTTATTGATTCGAAATCATTAAGATTATCAGCTAGCTTTGTATTGAATGAGGTTAATGTGGCTGTGGATATCTTGAGCCCATACAAATCTTCAAAAAGTTGTTTGAGTCGATCTTCCGGCACAAAATGTTGTGTGCTTAGATAAACGGGCCCAAGCACGAACGTTATCGCCATATTGTACCGGCGCGCTGACAACTTCAGGAAAAGAGGCTTTAACTCGCCCATGACAGCATGGGCCAGTTCTTAATCTCTATCTGATGCTCCGTGACTTCAAGATGCGGAATAGGGATATCAAAAACCTGTCGACGCTCAACTGACAATGCGTCAACACCCGACAAGTCTCCCGAACAATTAGGGCATGAAGATAATTCATGCATGAGCACATGATCAGGGGTGGAAAACTTTGATTCAAGGTATGGCCTTTTGTGTCCAGGTTGCCCGCCGCTCTTACGTTGACCCTTATTCCGCAAAGAATAATCTCGCTTCGCAGGTGGTTTACCAAGCCCATCACTGGAGGGTGGCTTTGAGCTATTGCGGCTATTCTTATTGAGTCGGATTTTTAAACTCTGCAATTTCTGCGCGCAACGCAGAATTCTCCGACTGTAACGCAGATACTTGCTTTTTTAGCGGCTCAATCTGGGCTAAAAAATCTCTTGGTTTACGGGTTCTCTCTCGCTCATGTACTACAAAAGTAAACAAATAGAATTAAAAGATAGTGTGCACATATTATTAGGCGTCAGCTCCTGGGGAGTTACGGCAATACTCTAATGCTGCGTATTAGTGACAATGGGCCGGGGATTGCTAAAGACAAAAAAAGCGCATTTTTGACGCTTCTATCGTGAACCAGGCAATAAGGAAAAACCGGTAGCGGTTTTGGGCTATCCATTGTCAAAGAAAATTGTCACCTTACATGGCGGCACAATCCGTGCCACCACGCCTAAGTCTGGGAAAGGTTGTGAAATCCAGTGGCCTTTTCAACCGAGCATTCGACATAATGCGGACCGTTAAGAACAAGCGCACAATAATCATCATTGGCCCAATCGTTATTGAAAGTGACAGCTTCGGTCGAAATGGAACGGCCCTGCCGACAAATATTACGAACGGCGGCGCAAACCATTGCGCTCGATATTACACCTTTTTTCCTCTATTGGTAACCGAACTATATGCCGATCGAAGTGGTACATGCATTTGGCTAACATCAAGAAAGCCGCTGCGATGGTCAATACCGAATTAGGTTTATTAAGGCGAATAAAAGCGTGACTTAATTATACAAGCTGCAGATGAAGTTTAGTGCTGGACACATTGGATTAACAACTTTTCCACTGTATGTTTTGGCAAACTGGCTCTGGCACACAGACCATATGAACTGAATTTAAATGATTTCTAACCGCGCCATTGAAATGGC
>JAXDRA010001205.1:0-16345 GCA_034190875.2 Urechis unicinctus
ACCATCAAAACAAAGACAAATACATGATGGCAAAAAAGGACTGGGGATTTTTAAGAATAAATGGATTCGCCCCCCATTATAATATGGGCACGAAACTACGTCAACAAACCCCGGGACGTCTACAATTGAAAGATCTTATTAACCACGGGGTTTTTAAACTGGGTGGGGTTCCCATGTTCGGTGGTATGCCCTTCACTGATTCGATTCCCAAAATGTCATTCATGGGTGTTTTGGCAGGATGCCAATTCTCGTCTTCTCCGTTGGATTCGATGCGTTGCCACGTGTTTGGAAAAGAATTTGAAGAAGCCCCCCAAAAATTCCCGGGCCGGTCTGTTCTTCAAAACCCCAACCCGTTTGTCGGGTTTGAAAATAACGTAAGAAATTAACATCATCCTCGATTCACAGTGATAATAACGATTGGGGGCCCGTCCCGGGGGAAGGTCGCTTGCGGGACGTGGTGCACCAACGACGAATACTTCGCCTTCAATTCAAATGGATACTTTTCGTTTTGATAAACAACAACGCGGGGTCCATCCGCTGTGACTTATAACTTCCGTTTCAATCTTCACTTTTATGTGACAACATCAGACACCGTCACCATGACACTAAACACCGGGTTTCCAAATTCAATGACGATTGGGTACAGAAACCAGCATCACAAACGGGTATATTTCCAAGGCCTTAAATGTACCTTTATACGCTTTGGTGTCTCGCAAGGTATAACCGTCCCTCCGCTAGTAACCAAAACCAATTTCAGGATGCTCTCACAACAAATTCCATCGGTTGCGCAAATTATTTCTCAAGTCGATCAACTGAAAAAATGGGCGTACTTCCGGTGCCGCCCCCTCCAACGCCTCGGAAATTTAAACTTTACAAGTTTCATTCCATTTTTAATCAAATTATGCGTATTTTAACCAGCGTTCATGCGAAACATTGCCCTTAATCAGTTGGTTATTGTGTAAGTTTTTTGGGTTTGCCGTTTAATTTATGTAAATGTTAAAAATTTTTTTACAATTAAATTCTTCATATTATTGCCAACTGTCGAATTTTGGAAACTAAGGGAATTTTTCATATTTTTGAAAAAAATTTTTTTAAGTTTTTATTTTAAAGATTTTCTTTTTTTGTCATAATTTAAGTTTGTTTTCTCCTATTGTTTTTCTTACAAAACGCAAAAATTTTAAAATCCCGAAAAATTAAAAATTTTTTTTTCAAGCAGGTAATGGTTTTGGGTTACAATTTCAATAAAAAAACCAAATTTCAAATAAAAGGAGATATTTGGGGGTTTGGGTTTAATAAAAAAACCATTTAATAACACGGAGTTTTTTTAAACCAAAAAATAATAGTTTTAAAAACAATATAATTTTTAAACAATTTCAATAAAAAAAAAACCACAATAAAGTTTTTGGGTGGGAGAAAATTTAATAAAAAAAATCACGAATTTCAAATAACAGCAGAGTATAATGTGGTTGTTGGAAAGCATTTCAATTAAAAAAAATCAACCCTTTTTTCACATAACACAAGTATTTTTTGTTGGAAAGCATTTTAATTAAAAAAAAAACAAATTTCAAATAACAAGAGTATAAAAAGTGGTTGTTGGAAAACAATTTCAATAAAAAAAAAAACAAATTTCAAAAAAGAATTATAATGTGGTTTTGAAAGCAATTTTTGGATCGAAAATTTTAACCGGAATTCCTTGGGGGAGCCAGTTTTCCCCTTTTTTTTTAAAAAACCCGGGGCCCAAAAACAAACGTTTTGGGGATTCTAAAAACAATGAAGGGTTGGAGAAAAAACCCAAAAGGCCAAAACCCCTGGTAAAATGAAATGCTTGTCTAAAAACCCCATGTTTTCTTGAACCGCTTTTAAATTTTTTAATTTTTCAAGGAGGTAATAACAAATACCCTGTTGAGTGGAAAAAACAACCTTTCAAAAGCCGAAATAAAACAAAACCAAAAGGGGGGAAGGCCGGTTTTTCCGCCCCATAAAAAGTAAAGTTCACAGGGCGTAAAAAAACCACATTTTTAATCCATCCCCAGGAATTGCAAAAATCCCCAAATTTTTTAAATTGGGGACCCAAGGAAGCCCCTGGTTTGGGTGACCCCCGCGGTACCAAACACCCTTTTAAAAATTAAAAAAATCAAAAAAAATTTAAATAAATTTTTAAATTTAAAATTTCCCCTCCACCTTCCTCTACCACTCACCTCCCCCTTTTTTTCCCCCCCCCCTTTTCCATTTCATATATCCAAAAATTTTAAATAAAGTTTGGCCCGGGGGCCCTCGGGAAACCCCCCCAAATTTTCTGAAAAAAGCAGCCGAATTTTCCCCCCCTCCGCTCCAGCCCCTACCATTTTAAAACACCCTATTATAAAAAAAGGTAAAAATAAATAATTTGTTTTAGTATATATATATCCTCTCTCATCTCTCTCTCTCTCATTCTCATCTCATCCTCTCTCTCTCTCTCTCTCCTCTCTCTTCTCTCTCTCCGATCTCTCTATATATCACTATATATATATATTATACTAATCGCACGTTCGGCGCTGGGCTGCCCGGCTCGGGAACCGAGCGGTCCCGCCCAAAGGTCTTTCTGAACAGAAGTTCAGCCGAATCTTCTCCGCCCTCCAGCTCTTCACTTGCCCACATGACCAGTGTTAATACACGGTCGTGCAGTTGGATGGGAATGAAAGGCACCCCGGTACCAGCAAATAACAGTAACGCCTCTCGGTGTTTGTCAGTCAGTACTGCTCAGTTCAGTCGATTTAGTCCTTAATAACATTTCCACACCAAATTTTCCCACCAATAATAAATGATTAACCAGATTCAAATTTTTACTACTCGCTATCACAAAGAAATTTTTGAAGAAGTGTTACGTTCCACCCGTACGTACCACATGTAATAGTATTTGGGAGACAACCAGATGTTGGACTATGTGGTCTGATACGATTGGCGTTTATATAATGCACACAAAACGCTGCCATTCTAGGAGCGTCTTTTCGTGGGCTTGCACGACCAAACAAGCTTCCGAAAACACCGCGCCTCACACGAAAACGCGGCGTCTAGGTCATCACAGGGTCACAACATCTTGTAAAAAATTATGAACGCCAAGTCTTGCCCAAAAAATTCTACGGAGTTCCAGGTGCAATCAACACGCAGTAGACATTTGATGATAACCTCCATTAACCATAAACATATAGTACCGACTAGCCATGTTCTAAGCGCTATACATAAAGTAAGAAAGGCAATGTCATTTAATAACAATCCACACATCCTCGTCGCCAATAATTCCAGTGATTTTAAAGATATCAGTCATTTGACCACAGACGCTGTAGAGACTAGATTAACAGATGAACTTTGTGTTTAATGCACATTGTATCTAAAAACCCCACCGAGAAACAAATTTCAATTCCGAATGATGTTGATATTTAACATCCTGCTCCCCCACATAATTCTGTTTGGCACAGTTTTTTCAATAACACCTTGAATTTAAATACACAACTGAACCCCAAATTTTGTGACTTTCCCCACCCCCGCCCCCGATATCAAGATGGAACAGTGACAAGAAGAGTGCATATTGAAGGCCATGCAGACTTCTGTTAAGAATAACGAAAACACCCCCTCCATTTTTTTTTGATGCTATATACAAAAAATGTCATTTGTTTATTGCTGAGTGGCCAACGCGACATGGCATCGCGGTGCTGTGGTATGCATCGAATGTACAAAAACACAGATGAGAAGAACTACGGCGAGCACACACATGACCGAGTGATAGTGTGTGTGGCATTTACTAATTAGGACACTCATCCTATGAGTGCCACACAGGAACAAAGTGACACCGGTATTTTAATAGAAAAAACATCACAACAAACTCGCTATAAATAGTACCTGCAACCTACCTAATCACTGCATGTACTGTACACACCCCCAGGTACAATAATTGGAGTATTTTAAACAAGCAGCCTGCATTTGTCGCACTTTATTGTAAATACTAACTAGTCATGGGTCGATAACAAACACAAATGAACCTATTAAATACAGCTACAAAGTGTACAATAAAGGCCACTAATCATAGAAATCCATCCAATTCACTCATGACCTCAGTAGATTCAACTGGAAGATCAACATTGGAAACATTGAACAACCTACGTAGCACAGGGAGTGAACCAAAACAATCTACCGCTATTTATCATGATCCGGATCGTTAAAAAATATTATTGACGAGATACCAGAAACATCAGAGAATAACTTGTACCAAATGCAGGCCTTACGGTGTGGTTTCATGCACTACTTGGCTGGAGTCTCAAAAATATTGCAATACAGCCTCAAAGAACTGCTAGATAAATAAAACCCAGTTCTCATCACTTTGTTACCCTTTACCCATCAAATAGCCGCTGTATCTTTTTATTGCCTTTGGGTATTGTCTGTAGTTTCCTGTCCACAAAGGTCAGAAACACCATTGGTGTCATTCGGAACTATAAAAAAGACCACACATGAGAGTTGACGGTGTGAACTTTATACCGTGCAAGTGACCATGAGGTCTGGAATGAGACTCGCGCAAAAACCCATTTTACTTAGGTGGAATTCCCGACCATTTTGTTATGATGATATCACATCCTGCAAAGGAAGAAAAAAAAAAGAAAAAAAGAAGCTTTCATGTTTGGGTGAATAGCCAACCTAGCTGTTGACCTTTCACCAATAGATGAATTTGGATCCGATTTACTGGAAACAAATTATGTGTATCTCCGTGAATGCAGCTCCCCTTGCAACTTCCCGCCACCCCCCCTTACAGCACCACCATAGCCCCTTCTAAACCCCGCAACCACCTGCGCTATTCCCCATGATTATGGCAATGTCACCTGGTTGGAGCATTTTGGAGAAGCCGTGAGAGCTAATGTTTCTTGCGACTCACTGGATACACGGATTTAATTCTCCCTTGCTTTCGCCTTACGTATAACCTTCAACAAGGCATCCAGTCAACGGCCTGATATCTACATGGCGAGTGAATAAAATTCCCACGACTTGGTTTGTTCGTCATGGACGAAGGTCCAAATTAAAGCAATGACAATGGTTACGCAATACGAACAACGCGAGGTTAGGAGCGAAACCTCAAACAAAGGAAATACGATGATGGCAAAAACTGGGAGCTGGGAGATTTTAAAATAAAGGGATTCGCCGCCCTTAATAATCATGGACACTAAACTACTTCAACAAACAACGGGACGTCTACATTGGAAAGATCCTTAATATAACCACGGGGTTTATCTGGGTGGGGTGTCTCCTCCCATGCATTCGGTGGTATGCCCCCTTCACTGATTCGAGGCCAAAATGTCATTCAGTGGGTTGTTTTTGGGCATAGGATGCCAATTTCCTCGTTCGTTCCTTCTCCGTTGGTATCGAATTTGGGGGGGGCGTGCCACTGTTGAACGAATTTGAAGAATGCCCGAAAACGTCATTCGGTCTGTTCCTTCAACGACACAACGCTTGTGTACGGGTCGGAACTAACGATGACATTCAACATCATCACTCGATTCCACTCATGATCATAAGATTGCGGCAACAGTCCGCGGAAGGACTTCTGCTTTTGCGGGAACGTCGTGGATTTTGCGATGGCTACCAGCCGGAACGGAATTTACTGCGCGCTTGCAATTCAGAAATGGATACAATTTACAGTTGATCATAAAACAAACACAACGCCGGCGGTTCCAATCCCGCTGTGACTTATGAAGCTTGCCGGTTTCCCCCCACATTGCCTTCAATTATTGTGGAACAAAAAAACAATTTCAGACACCACGACGATCACACCATGGACCACTAACAAAACAACGGAGTCTCAATTCAAACTTGGACGATTTGGCGGCAGAAGTTGCCGGGAGGGCGTTACACAAACGGGCTTATAATTTCCAAGGGCAATGATTAACCAAATTGTAAACTTTTTACCCGCTTTTGGTGGTGTCTCGCAAGAGGTATTATAACCGTACCTCTGCTCGCTAGTAAAAACCAAACACCATTTTCAAGGATGCAGTCGTCACAAACATTTCCATCGGTGGATGGCGCCAAAGTAAGTCTCAGTCGATCAACTGAAAAAAAAGGAATGTGGGCGTGACATGTTCGCACGGGATGCCCCGCGCTCCAAGCGCGCCATCATCGGATTAATCTTTACAAGTTTTCATTCGCTATTTTGGAATCAAAAAATTAATGCGTATTTATACAGGCGTTTCATTCGAAGCAAATTTTCATTGCCTTTAATCAGTCTGGATCTGGATTACGGGGGGTGTAAGATTTTGTGGTTTGTAGCTAGTCAGTCCCCCATGTTTTATGTTAAATATAGTTGTAAATATGTTAAACTGTATTTTATTAAATTTTCTCTCATATTATTGCAACTGTCGGAGATATTTGGGGAACACTAACGATCATCATAACCAAGGAAAGGGATGTATAGGGGGAGCAATATCGAATATGTGCGTGAGCACTACTTTCGTAATATGAAATAGATTTTTGGGTTCAAAAACGTCAGTCTCGTTACTCATTAGTTTGTTCATAATTTGGATTTAAAACATATCATCGTTTTATACAATTGCGGTCAAAATACAATGATAAAAATGGTTAACATCGTGCTTGGGCGATTAAAATTGAATTCACGAAAATTTTAAACAAGCAGGGGGAGTATCTATTGTGGTTGCCTGGGAAGGCAATTTCAATAAAAAAAATAATCCACGAAAATTCAAATAAATAAGAAAGCAGGGAGTATATCTGTGGTTGTTGGAAAGGCAATTATCACGAAAGCATCCACTTATTTCAACAAAGAGTTAGATTGAGTGTTGTTTCGCAAGCAATATTGCAATGAAAAAAAAAATCACCACGGAATTTGCATAGCAAATAACAGGCACGAGTATACTGGTGGTTGGTTGTGGAAAAGCAATTTTTCCATAAAAATAAAATAAATTCACTACCGATTTTTCAATTTTAACAAAAAAACTTGGCAGATAGACACGCAGTATAAAAATTGGGTTGTTTTGAAAAAGCGAGCAATTAATCAGCCATTAAAAAATGAATCATATTATCAACAATCACAGGGTGGGTATAATTGTGGGTGGTTGGAAAGCAAATTTCCAATAAAAAAAAACGAATTTCACGAATTTACATGTTAGAGTTAATAACAGGCAAGTTCATAAGTAAAAAGCAGGGGGAATTTGGAATCACATGGATACATGTCAATTTTTGATAAAGCAGTGTTTCCAATTGGTTGATGAAGAACCCGATTTTAACTCGGGGGGAAACATTGTCCTGGGTGGCCTGCAGACCATATCGTCTTGAGAGAAGGGCGCCTGTTGATTTTTTTTTAACAACACACAGGGGGGGTCGAATGACCCACAATCAGTGCTCTTGCCTTTTGGGTCTTGCAATGTGGCTCCAAAAACGAGCAAACTGGCAACGAAAAAGAGTTAGCGAAAGAAAAAAGAAAGAAAGGAAGAAACAATACGGACCAAATCGTTTCCCAAATCGGGCGGTTTTAAAAAATTAAAGTTTCAGCTAACAGTAAAAAACAAATAAAAAAAAAAACTAAAAACACCCTATCTATCGAATCACATCTCGAGTGAAATCTATGGGACATTTTTTATTTTCTGTAAATTTTTTCAGGGGCGTAGTATGATAATTAGATAACATAATAGACACCCACTGTAACTGAGTGACAGTGGAAAACACAACTGTCGGTGACAACTGTGGGGTTGACCCAAAGGGGCCTTGGGACATATAATTAAAAAAAGCCGAGAAGAGCTGGATGGAGGGACATTCCAGCTGCGTGTCTGCTCAAAAGCCTTCTACTAGGACCCACCAAGTCACAAGTCCCCAGTGCGTCCAACAATCAAAGCCCAGGTTTCTAGTAGGTTTCCAATATTCGCCACCCAGCGACCAAAGTTTTAGCGGGAAAGGGATAACCTAACAAAAAAAAAACCATTATTCTATGGAACAAACCAACTGCGGCATGGGGGAAAACACCAAGTTAGCGGCACAGCCCGATTCGGTTTGCCGATGTCACCCACGCTGTTTCCCTGAGCGGCTAATCCCCATGATACATCTACATGCGCTAAACCCAAAGGGGGCCCAAAACACGGGGGGTCCCCCCGCTTATGTATAATATAGCCAAGTTCGGGGCGCTCTCTGGGAAAGCCCCTCGGCTTCGGGAAAAAAAAAACCGAGCAGGGGTAAAGCCACTTTAAAGGTATTTCTGTCCTCTATATATCTCGTCCCCTATCTCTCTCCACCCTATCTTTTTATTCTAAGGCCGGGGAAGTCTCTCGGGCTTCATTTACTATGAACGGTAAAAATGACCAGTATTTTTAATAAAGGTTAGTTGGCAGGTTGGGATGTGGTGGAATGAATTGCCCACCCAGGGGACCAACCCAAAGGACCCAAGGGGCAAAAACGACCCCCACGTAAACGTGTTAATAAAAGGGTTTGTGGTTTTGTCAGGGGAATTCAGGGCAGTACCCCCCCCACTGACCATGCAAAATAACAAAAACATTTCAGTCAAATCGGTTGTTTCGATTAAGTACTGGGGGGCATCAATTCAGTAAAAACATTCCAATTCCACCACCAAGATTTTTTCCACCAATAGAAATGATTATACCATGATTCAAATGTTTTACTACCTCGCTATCAACAAAGAAATGTTTTGGAAAGAAGTGTTACGTTTTTTTTTCCATCACCAGTTAACACAATGTAATAGTATTTGGGACACAGACCAAGAAGGTTGGCCAAATTGTGTCGATGAACTAATTTGCGTGTATTGGCTACAAAAAAAAAAAAAAAACGCCTGCCATTCTTCAGCGAAAAAGCGTCCATTTTCGTTGGGCTTTGCACGACCGAAACAAGCGTCCCAGAAAACAGCGCGCCTCACACGCCGGCGTCCTAGGTCATTTCACAGGTCAAACAACCAAGTTACTGTGTAGAAAAAAAGTATGGAAGCCAATCTGCCCCAAAACATTCTAATCGAGTTCCAGGTGCAAACACACGCAGTAGACATTGAAAACCCTCCCTGAAAACCCTAAACATATTTACCGCCTAGCCATGTTCTAAACGTCTATACATAGAAGTAAGAAAGGCAATTCATTTAATAACATCCCCCACAATCTCGCCAATAATTCCAGTGATTTTAAAGATTTAGTCATTTTATCCCCAACGCTGTAGAGCTAATTAACGATGAAAAGTTTGGTGTTTCACATGTCCTAACCCCACCGAGAAACAAATTCAATTCAGAATGCGGTGTATTTTAAAATCCTCTCCCCCAACTTTCTGTTTGGCCAAAAATTTTTCAATAACACCTGAATTTAAATACACACACACTGACAGTGACTCCCCCCCCCCCCCCCCAATATTCAAGAGGAAAGTGACAAGAAGATTTCTTATGAAAGGCCATTGCTGAAAATTCTGTTAAAATAACGAAAACACCCCATTTTTTTAGAGTGCTATATCAAAACATGTCATTTGTTATTGCTGATGGGCCAACGCGCACATGGGCTCGCGGGGGGGTGGGAAAGCTCAATGTACAAAACACAGATGGAGAAACTACCAAACACAGCACATTGAGGGGTTTTTGTGTGCATTTACAATTAGACATCCCTCCTTGAGTGCCACAGGAACAAAGTTCCACAGGTAATTAAAACATCACACAAACCGCTATAAATAACCTGAAAACCATCACTGCATTTAATTAAAACCCCCCCCATACAAAATTGAGTATTTTAAACAAGCAGCTGCATTGTCGCACTTTTTTTTAATTTGGGTCGAAACAACACAAATGAACCCTAAAGAAAAACAGATAAAAGTGTAATCAAAAAAACCATAATCATGAAATCCATCCAATTAAAATCATGACCTCGTAGGTCAACTTGAAGATCAAAATTTGAAACATTGAAAAAAACCTAACGTACAACAGGGGGGTGACCCCAAAAAAATCTACCCTATTTAACCCCTGATCCGGAGCGTTAAAAAATATTGACGAGATAACTCAGAAACACAAGAAAAAACTGGTAAACAAATCAAAGGGTTTTGTGTGGTTCTTTTCATCCCTTGGGTGGAGTCATCAAAAATATTGCAAAATACAGACTCAAGAACTGCTTGATAAAAAAAACCATTTCTTCACTTTGTTACCCAGCAATAGCCGCTGTATTTTTGATTGCTTTGGGGATTTGGGCCCCGTAGTTCCTGATCCACAAAGGTAGAAACCCCAAATTGGGTCCAATTTGGAACATAAAAAGACCAAGCTGAGAGTTTGACGGTTGACTATACCGGCAGTGACCATGAATTTTGGAATGAACCCCCCCGCAAAACCGATTTTTCCCTTTGGGGGATTCCCCGGACACATTTGGGTTTTGATTATACCATACCTGCCAAAGCTCTCATTTGGGGAATAGCCAAACCCACGTTGACCTTTCACCATATTATTTGATCCGATTTACGAACAAAATTATGTGTATCAGTGGAATTGCACTCCCCTTGCAACTTCACCCCACCCCCTTCACACCAACCATAAACCCCTTCCCACAACCCCGCAACCCACCTCGTATCCCCTATGTTATGGCAATGTTTCCATCCAAACCCGGTTGGAGCATTGGAGAAGCCGCCGAGAGCTAAAGTTTTTTTTTCGACATCACTGGATACACGGATTTTTCTCCCTTGCTTTTGCCCTACGTATAACCCAAGGCATACCAGTCGAAAAGGCCCTGATAGTCTACATGGCGAGTAATACAACTTTCCACGACATTGGTTTTGCTGTCTTTTTATGGACGAAGGTCCACATAGAATGACAATGTTACGCATACGAACACGCTGATGTTAGGACGAAAC
This sequence comes from Urechis unicinctus, assembly GCA_034190875.2. Classification (NCBI taxonomy): domain Eukaryota; kingdom Metazoa; phylum Annelida; class Polychaeta; order Xenopneusta; family Urechidae; genus Urechis; species Urechis unicinctus. Next base: position 10,840 of record JAXDRA010001205.1, read on the forward strand.
CATCAAAACAAAGACAAATACGATGATGGCAAAGATGGGGGCTGGAGAAATTTTAAAAAATAAATGGATTCGCCGCCATTATAATCATGGGACACGAAGACTACGTCAACCCAAAACGGGACGTCTACAATTGAAAGATCCTTAATATAACCACGGGGTTTTTATCTGGGTGGGTCCCCTGGGATTCGGTGGTATGGCCCTTCACTGATTCGATTTCCCCCAAATGTCATCATGGGTTGTTTTGCAGGGATGCCAATTCCGTTCTTCTCCGTTTGTATTCATGCGTTGCCCCCGTGTTGAACAGAATGTTGAAAGAATCCCGAAAACGATCATGTCCCGGTCTTTTCCTTCAACGAAAACTAACGCTTGTGTAGGGCGGACCCAACGATAAGAATTCAACTCATCACTCGAATCCAGTGATAATAACGTATGGGGCACAGTCCGGGAGGAAATTCTGCTTGCGGACGTTTTTTTCTACCAGCGACGAATACTTCGCGCTTGCAATTCAATGGATACATATCGTTGTGATAAACAACAAAAGCCGGCGGTCCATCCGCTGTGACTTAGCTTCCGGGTTTTTAATGCCTTCACTTTAAAGTGACAACAACAGACACCCGATCACCATGACACTAACAAACACAGGAGTCCAAATTCAAATTGACGATTTGGTACAAAGCGCGACATAAAACAAACGGCTATAATTTCCAAGGCATGTAAAATGTACCTTATACGCTGGTGTGTTCCGCAAGGTAAACCGTCCCTCCCTAGTAACAAACACCCTTTCAAAGGGTGCTCTCACAACCTTTCCCGGTGGCCAAATTAATTTGCTCAGGGCGATCAACGGGAAAAAAAGGGCGTGACTTCCGGATTCCCGCTCCAACGCCATCGGATTAATCTTTACAAGTTTCATTCTATTTTTTAAACAAATTATGCGTATTTTATACCAGCGTCATTCGAAACATTGCCTTTAATCATCTGGTTAGGTGTAAGATTTTGTGGTTTTAGCTCAGCATTTTTTAATCCCCGTTAATATTTTTTGTACAATAAAATTTCTTCCATATTATTGCAACGTCGATATTGGAACACAACAGCATATTTGTGGAAAGGGGAGGTTTAGATGTTCAAATATATAAACTCGTTTCATTGTTTCATCATATTTGAATTAGATTTTTCTTTTCCTTCGTCATTATGTTACCCTTAACACGTGTAATAAATACTAACAAAACAAATCTCGTTTTTCATTTCAAAATACAATGAAAAAAAGGTTTAAGAACATCCCCGAACTAATTAATTCCCACAATTTCACATCACAGCAAGTATATTGTGGGTTTGTTGGGAACAATTTCAAAAACAATAATTCAGAATTTTCAAATCACAGCAGAGTATATTGTGTTGTTGAAGCAATTTCAATTAAAAATAATCACTTATTTACATAACAGCAGATATATTGGTGGTTGTTTGGAAAGCATTTCAATAAAAATAAATCCCGACTTCAAATACGCGAGTATAATGTGGTTGTTGGAACAATTCATTAAAATAATCATATTTCACATAACACAGAGTATATTGTTGTTTGTTTGGAAAGCATTTCAATAAAAATAATCACGAATTTCAAATACAGCATAGTATAAGTGGTTTTGAAAGCAATTTTCAATTAAAAAATAATACACTATTTCCACATAACAGCAGAGTATATTGTGGGGTTGTTGGAAGCAATTTCATAAAAAATAATCACAATTTCAATAACAGCAGAGATAATGTGGTTGTTGGAACGCAATTTCAATAAAAACAAATCACGAATTTCAAATAACAGCATATAATGTGGTTGTTGAAACGCAATTTCAATTGTGATCGACTGATTTTAACTCGTAATATTCCTGTGTGCCTGCAACCATGCGTAGTCCGTCTTGATAGCGCCTGTTGATTTTTTTAAACAAAACCATGTGGTCGAATGAACCACATTCATCTTGCTTTTGGGTCTTGCGATTTGCTAAAACACAACTGCAAACGAAAGAGTTACGAAGAAAGCACACATAGGCAAATCCGCTGATAAAATGTAATCAGCTAACCGTAAAAATAAAAACACCCCCCCCATCGAATCACATCTCGATGAAATCATATGACATTTATTTGTGCTGTAATTTTTCAGAGTATTGATATACATAATAGCCACTGTACTGGAGTGGAAAACACAACCTGTAGGTTGAACAAAGGCCCTGACATATAATTAAACGCCGAGAAGCGCTGATGAGACTTCAAGCTGCGTGTCTTCTCGCCTTCTCTAGACACCAAGTCACAAGTCCCCAGTGCGTCAACAAGCAAAGCCAAGTCTATTTCCATATTCCACCCACGACAATTAGCGTAAGAGATAACGACACCATTTCTATGGACACACTGCGACATGACCCAAGGCACAAAGCCGCTCGGGTTGCCGATTCACGCTCCCCGAGCGGCTATCCATATACAACATTATATATATTTAAATATATATATATATATCTATAGATATATAATATATATATAGATATATCTATATATATATATATATCTATCTCTCTATCTTATCTCTATATCTCTCTCCTATCTCTCTATCATCTATATATAATATATATTTCTCTCATATATTATCTATCTAATATTCTATATATCTCTATCGATGATATCATATCTCTCATATCTGCCTTCGGCGCGGGAAGCCCGGCTTCGGGAACCCGAGCGGTAAGCCCAAAGGTATTTCGTAAATAAGTTCAGCGAATATTCTAAGATCCAGAATCATTACTTGACCCCAATGACCATGTTAATAAAGGTGTCAAGTGGCGTTGTATTGGATTAAGCCACCCACTTGACCAGCACAAATAACAGTAACGCCTAATCGTTTTGTCAGTCAGTACTGCATCATTTCAGTCGATTTGTCCTTATAAACATTCCACACCAAGATTTTCCCCCAAAGAAATGAATTTCCCCTGATTCAAAATTTTACTACTCGCTTTTCCCCAAAAAATGTTTGAAGAAGTTTATTTCCACCGGCCCAAAATGTAAATGTATTTTGGGGTACAACCAAGAAGGTTTGGGCTTGTGTCGAAAAACATTTGGGGTTTATGCTACAAAAAAAAGCTGGCCCTTTAGCGTCATTTTCGTTTGGCTTGCACGACCAAACAAGGTGAAAACAGCGGGGCCCCCACACGCGGCGTCTAGGGCATTCCAGGGGCACAAAAGTACTGGTAGAAAAATATGGAAAACCAATCTTGCCCAAAACATTCTAAGGGAGGGGCCAGGGTTTCAATCAACACGAGTGACCTTTGGGGTGGAACCTCCATTTAAACCAAAACATATATTTTCCGACAAAACCATGTTCTAAGGGTTTTCATAGAAGTAAAAAAAGGGGAAAGTCATTTAAAAAAACAAAAACCCCACAGCCCGCCCAAAAATTCCCCCGTGTTTTAAAGATAAACAGTCATTTTTATCCACAACGTGTAGGGGACAGATTAAAAGATGAAAAGTTGGTGTTAATGCAAAATTGTATCTAACCCCCCCCGAGAAACAAATTTCAAATTTAGAAGCATGTTTAATTTTTAAAATCCTGCTTTCCCCCAAAAAATTTGTTTGGCACAGATTTTTTCAAAAAAACACCTGGAATTTAAAAACCCCACTGACAATTTACTCCCCCCCCCCCCCCCGAATATTTAAGAGGACAAGTGCCCAAAAAGGTGCATATATAAAGGGCCCTTGCAGACTTCTGTTAAAGATAACGAAAAAACCCCCATTTTTTAGAGTGCTATATACAAAAAAGTCATTTGTTTTTGCTGAGGGCCCCAAAGCGACACAGGGGCATCGCGGTTTCTGTGGTAATGCTCGAATGTACAAAACAAAAAGGGGAAAAAACTACCGAGCCAGCACATTTAAGAGTTTGTGTTGCTTTTACTAATTAGCCCTCATCCTATTAGTGCACCCCAGGGACAAAGTCCCCACAGGGATGTATAGAAAACAAACCCCCAAACTCGCCCATAAATAGACCCCCGCCCAAACCCAAACCCCTGCATGTAATGTCACAAACCCCCCTACAATTAAAAATTTAGTATTTTAAAAAAAACAAGCCTGCATTTGTCGCACTTTTTTGTAAAAAAATAACTAGTTTATGGGTCGAAAACAAAAAAAAATGACCTATGAAAAAAGATCCCAAAATGGAAATCAATAAAAAGGGCCCAAAAATCATGAGAAATCCATCCAAATTTAAAAATCATTTACCATCAGTGATTTCAACTTGGGGAAAATTAAAATTTGAAACATTGAAAACAACCTAACGTAGGAAAAACAGGGAGTGAACCAAAAACAATCTAAACCCCTTTTATCATGACCGGGGCGTTAAAAAAAATTTTGGGCGAGGGTAATCAGAAAACATCAAAAGAAATTTAAATGGGACACAAATGCAGGCTTTTCTGTGTGGTTTCCTTTCATACTTTCGGGGGTAAACAAAAATATTGAAGTACAGGGCTCAAGAAAGGGTTGTAAAAAACCAGTTCTTCACTTTGTTAACCCCGGGCCCCCAAAGCCGCGGGATATTTTGATTGCGTTGGGTATTTTTCTGTAGTTTTTGATCCCCAAAAGGGCAGAAACAAACCCAAAAGGGGGTCCAAATTTGGAAATATTAAAAAGAAACCCAAACATGAGGTTGACGGTGACTTAACCGGGCAAGTGCCATGAATTTGGAAAGAAACTCGCGCAAAACCGGGTTTTACTAGGTTGGGAAATTCCCCGGGCACATTTGGGGTTTTGATGAAATAAAAATACCCGCCAGAAGTTTTGTTGGGGGGGGAAAAGCCAACCAGCTGTTTACCTTTCAAACCCAAAAGTTAATTTGGGTCCGATTTACTGGAACAAAATTATGTGTATTCAGTGGAATTGCAGCTCCCCTTGCAACTTCACCGCCAAACCCCCTTTCAGCACCCCATAGGGCCCCCTTTGCAAAAAAACCCCAAAACCCCCCTGCCTATCCCCTTTGATTTTGGCAATTTTTTTCCCCTGGGGTTTGGGGAAATTGGGAAACCGCCGGAAACTAGTTTCTTTTTTGACCTCACGGATACACGGGTTTATTCTCCCTTTTCTTTTGCCTTTCTTTTAAATTTAAGGCATACCCGTCGAAAGGGCCCAAAAGTCTACATGGCAGTTTAATACAACTTTCCACGACATTGGTTTGCTTTTTTCATGGACCCCCCCAAGGTACATAGCAATGACAATGGTTCCCCATTAAAACAACGCTGATGTTGGAGGGGAAACCCCAAAAAAAGGAAAAAATACGATTTATGGGAAAAAAATGGGAGCTTTGGGGATTTTAAGAATAAAATTGGATTTTGCCGCCCTTATAATCAAAGGACACGAGAACTACGTCAACAACAACGGGGCGTTTTAAAAATTGAAAACCTTAAAAATAACCACGGGGTTTTTTGGTGGGGTTTTCCCCGTGCATTCGGTGGTATCCCCTTTACTGATTTTGATTCCCAAAAAAGTC
>JAXDRA010001206.1:0-29001 GCA_034190875.2 Urechis unicinctus
ATGGACTGTCGCCTTTGCACTGGAGAAGCTTGGATTTGACCCCAATATCAAAATCTCGCAGGGAAGTTCCCTCATCAGCCGATCGTTCTGATGTCTTTCCTGCTTCACCGCCCTAAATAAGTTTGCCAGGGGGACCATCTAGGCACAGGAAGGATAAGAAGAATTTCGAAGAGCTACCTCAGTATCCAGCTACAAAGGAACGAAGGTAATCATTATATTGTATGGACTACATTACATGTGTAGCGTGCGAATGGTATGGTTCAAATAGCGAAATGGGATCGTTATTAGACTTTCCGTTAGCTTCACTAGTTCTGACTCAGCCACAAACTATTACCGATAATTCGAGACAGCCTGTGCCATTTTTTGAGTCCGCTTTACAGAACCTCCAGACAACCCTGACTGACTGAAATACCCGCCACAATATAGTTCCACTGAATAGAACTTCACCAGTAAAACTTCAATAAGGCTTTCTTAACAAAACTACAAGTCTTTATTCAGCTCCAAAATTGCTATCTCCTCGCTGCCGAAGATGCCCACAGCTTATATATACAAAGTCACGTGACCACGCGGTAATCCATACGAAATGTTTACAAATCATAATAAGTGCATAGACATTAAAATATTATACAAGTTATACATCATATAAAAACACAGGAAACATCAATAAACACAGGAAACACATATACATACACAGGAAACATCAATACAAAAGTACATTAAGACACAAGCGCAACCAATGAAAACCCCAAATATATCACACATCATTTACTGCGCGACACAACCCCCCAACTAGAGCGGGAAGCAGTTTAGCGCGGAAACCCGCTTTCGCCACACTGCCCCCACATTACTAAGTGTTTGGCCCAAACATGCCACATACAGCCATACGGTATACACCAACACTAAAAACAAAATGTTTTGAAATAAATCACATCAACGTTTCATGCAACAACACAAAAAAGAAAAGAAATGCCACAAATAACCGAGAATTCAAGCTGAGTTTCTGGTGGTTGGCTTGGTGTTCATGCCGCGGAAAGTTTCTGACAAATGGCCGCTTGGTTACACAGCCCTCCTCAATGTGACAAACTAATCTCAAACACCTCAACACACCTCTCATCACAGTCACAAATAGCCTCACCTCTTGATTCATCCTCTGAATAGCAAACATGCGCCTCTTCATGGGTGGATCCTCGTCATTTTTCATGGTCGTGTGACTGCGGTCGGGGGCCCCATCTCTGCTGTGAGCATCACTTCTTGTACCATTCTTCTCTAGGATACTTGTCATCGCTGCTATTACCATTTGAGTCTGATGCGTCACCACCAGGTGGCAGTGGAAGAACACGGGTGCTGGGGTCTCCTGCGAGGGGTGTCAGCTCCCGAACCATTACTGTAGTGGGTTCTCTCCGTATCACTATCAACCTCCCCTACATGCTTCATGGGAGGTGGCATTGGTAGTCTGGTGAGCATTCCCCCACCTGGAGGAGGTGGGGGCGGCGCTGGCGGAGTGGCCACACAAACTGTCATTGCTCACAATGGGCTGACCCCATCACACTGGGCTCATGCACATAACTAGGCATATCCTGAGTGACTATAGCTGGTAAAACCACATGCTTGCTATCTGGCACAGGCACTACCAGCTTGTCTGTCTGTAGGTCAGGCACAATGGCAACGTGAGGTTTGCTGACCATGACAGGGTCAGGTTTGGCATTGGAGAGAGCAGCTGCACTCTTTTTGGGTGCATCGGGTGGCGGTTGGGGACGTACCGAAGCCTCATCACTATCCTCTGACACTGCTGAGGAGGAAGACTTGTCACTTTTAACCGTGTCTCTGGGCATGGTGCTTCGAAGCTCCACTCGACGGGCTCGTAGATTCTTCCTTTCATCCTTCAGCTTCTTAAAGCATTTGGCAACCAAAGTGCCCCTTTCGGCCACAGTAGTGGCAACTACCGGTCACCTTACCAACCCTTGTCTTCTGAGAACCTGAAATGTTAGTACTCTGAGACAAACTATCTAGCTGCGCTTTTAATCTGTGCCAACTCAGTTCGTAGCTCATCTACAGGGCTAGCTTACATCTATTTTCCTCCCACTGCACACGTGCATTGTGTGGCTTATGACCACCTGTTCTAAGCGCACGTCCAATCAGAAAAGCCTCATATTCTTGCGCTGACTTCAACGCCTCATCAATGTTTCTGGCTTAGCTTGAAATACAAAACAACTCCATATTTGGATCCACCAAAGAATCCATGAAGCAGTCCCTAGCTAGAGTATCCCTGACATCTAATGAAGCAGAAGAGTATGCAAGCCTGACTAGTCTCTTTATATCCTGCACCAATTCACTGAGTGGTTCAGACCTGTGTCTTGTCCTCTCTTTCATCTGGGCCCCGATACACTTCAGACTGATTGTCTGGGTCAAACCTAGCCATTAAGGCACCAGTGAGGACCTTGTAGTTTGTCTTTGGACTCATCTCTAAGTCACTCAGCAAACTCTGGGCCTGGCCCCTCAAACTAATAGCCAACTCTAAGGAACTCTCTTGACTAGTCCAGCCATTCACGTGAGAAAAGAGTTCAAACTGCGCTAGATAATCCTTAAAACTGGATTTGCCATCATACACAGGGGGTCTTCTGATATCTCTCCTTTCAGGCACTAAGGGGGCAGCACAAGGTAAGGTCCTAGGAGACTGAGTCCTAATCTCTGGCCAATTTTCTACACAACTACCCTCAGTTTGATTCGCCCTGCTGATCCGGGACGCCTCATCATCAACTAGTCTACTTGGCACCTGCTGTGGTTGAGTATTTTGTCTAGGTATCTCCGGCAAGCTAGACTGAGACTGAGTTCCCCGCCCCTCCGGAGCCTGACTTGATCTGAACCCTGTTTGGCTTAAATAGGGGTTCCACGAACTAGATGCAACACTGTTGGTGTGCTGCATCGGAGCCGGGGGGTAGAAACCGTGCATTGCCCAGGGCATTGGCAAAGCATGAGGAAACACAAATGAGGTGGACAAAATGGGTTGGTAGCCAGGAAACTGACCAAATTGTGACATATGCAGATTCATGTCAGCTGGCCTATTTACATTGGTTGGGGGGTACGGAGCACCAACCATACCTAGTGGAATATGAGCCTGAGGGGCTCCCTTACTATAGGTTGGTGCAGTTTGGACCAGTGGGGGTGTACTAGTACTGGTGGTATTGACAGATGGACCACTCACACCAACAACACTACCATCACTGAATGAAGTCGCTGCTGCTAGATTAACCATAGAGTCTGGTCTAACCCTGGTTCCATTAATGTCACCGTTGGTAAATGAACCACCCTGAGCCCCTGCCAACCCACTGAACATCTTTGACATTCCAGAGCTGTCGGAACTTTGTGAACTAACACAAGGACTGTCTAATTCTCCTCTAGAGAATCTTTCAAGCCGACCCTCTGAAGGGACACGACTAATGGGATCGTTATTAGACTTTCCGTTAGCTTCACTAGTTCTGACTCAGCCACAAACTATTACCGATAATTCGAGACAGCCTGTGCCATTTTTGAGGTCCCGCTTTACAGAACCTCCAGACAACCCTGACTGACTGAAATACCCGCAATATAGTTCCACTGAATAGAACTCACCAGTAAAACTTCAATAAGGCTTTCTTAACAAAAACTACAAGTCTTTATTCAGCTCCCAAATTGCTATCTCCTCGCTGCCGAAGATGCCACAGCTTATATATACAAAGTCACGTGACCACGCGGTAATCCATACGAAATGTTTACATCATAATAAGTGCATAGACATTAAAATATTATACAAGTTATACATCATATAAAAACACAGGAAACATCAATAAACACAGGAAACATCAATATACATACACAGGAAACATCAATACAAAAGTACATTAAGACACAAGCGCAACCAATGAACCAAATATATCACACATCATTTACTGCGCGACACAACCCCCCAACTAGAGCGGGAAGCAGTTTAGCGCGGAAACCCGCTTTCGCCACACTGCCCCCACATAAACTAAGTGTATTAAATGAAGCCCAAACTCCATGAACAGCCATATAACCACCAACATGGTCAAACAAAGTTTTTGAATAATCACATTGGAACGTTTCGATGCAACACAGCAGTCCAAAAAGAAAAGTAAATGCCAGATTGGAGCAGCATTCAAGCTGAGTTTTATGGTGGTTGGCTTTGGTTTTCATGCCGCGGAAAGTTTATATAAATATTTAAAACGTATTCCCTGTGACTCGTTACTGGATTTACAACTAATCTCCCACCCAGGTCACATCACGCCCAAATAGCCTCAATGTCATCCTCTGAATAGCAAACATGCGCCTCTTCAAAGCTGATCCTCGTCATTTTTCATCGTGTGTGCGGTCGGGGGCCCCATCTCTATTTGTGAGCATAATGGTACCCTTCTCTCTAGGATACTAGTCATTGTGACATCTCCATTTGAGTCTGATGCGTCACCACAAGGTAATAATACCAAAAAACAGGGTGCCTTTAACCTGCGAGGGGTGTCAATCCGAATAATACGTAGTGGGTTCTCTCCGTCAATCCTATCAACCTCCCCTACATGCTTCATGGGAGGTTGCATCTGTAGTTATCTCAGCATTCCCCCACCTGGACTGAGGGTAAGGGGGGCTGCATGCTGGCGGATGTGATGAACGCGTATGTCATTGCTTCGAACTATACTGCTGCCCATTGTTACTGAGCTCATGCACATAACTAGGCAGCCATGGTCTATATCAGGTGAGGGAGAGCTAATCATAGGTTTAGCCCTGATTTGGACGTTTTTCTTGACAATGAGATCAATGTCTGATGTAATTGTCAATTTCCATTGACAAACCTGGTCACCAGACTGGCATTGGAGACTGGATCTGCACTCTTTTTGGTGATCCCAAGGTGACGGTTGGGGCACTTCTCTAAGATCCCACGTCGCAATGATGGTGGTATGAGGAGGAAGATCCATGTCACTAGTAATCCTTTCACTGGGCAGGTGGTTGTAGCGAATCCTAGTTCCGTTGCGACATTTGAGGATATTTACGATTGAATCGTGGTAGCTTTAAAAACATAATGGACAACATATAATAGTAAATTTAGTTATAGTTGAACAATTCATATTGCACTAATATGTTTGTCTTCAGCACGAACCTGATATAAATCGCGAACATCCTCATTCACTCATTTCAGGTGTCTAGCCCAACCTGTCTCCGGATCATATTCTTCATTTTCATCAACTGGGGATGTAATGGAGTTGATGGCTCCCTTCGAAGGGCGCCATTTGGCTAAGTGTCCCTTTTCCTTACTCAGTTTACTCGTTGGTAGCTGGGCAACTTTCTTTCTTGGTGTGCAACTGTTTTCCACAATGTTTACATTGGGCGTCCTGCTGACGTGAGACATCGCGATCCGAATTTCTACGTGCTCCACGCCCACGTTGATGTTTGTTGTAATCACGCTGGACTTCGCTTACGCGCAGTTTCTGAAGCAGAAGAGTGATACTAAGTTGTTTAGACAGTTTATCGGTACGACATATGTCAATGGTTCAGACCTGGTGTCAACTTTTCTCATTGATCTGGGACGATACACGTAGTGGGTTGTCTAACACACCTAGCCATTAAGTGTCCTATATCACCTTCATCTTTCAAGTTCTCATACTTACAAGTAGATGCAATAGTCTTGAGATCAGTCACAAAATGATAGCCATGACTCTAATCCAATTTGTCTCTACTAGTAAAGCCATGATTACGTCTTCCTTGGTGTGCAAACTGGCTAGATTAATCCTAAAACTGGGTTTGCCATCAGGGGGTCTTCTTGGGGGGGAATTCTTCCTGGTGTGCAAAAGGCATTGAATTGATCCTAAGGGGGTCTTATTTTATCCCTCCTTTCTTCAGGAATAAGAGCACAGGTAAGGTAAATTTCTATGCCTTCTTCTGGCACCAATTACATGTAGAAATACCCTCAGTTTGATTCGCTCGTCTTTGCTGTAGCTCCGGCCTGTCAGGGCTAGTCTACATATCACATCTTTGCTTCCTTTTGTCCAGCTTCTCCCAAATTAGTGCAACCGATTCAATGGACCAGGTGGTTGTAGCGAATCATAGTTCCGTTGCGGACATTTAGGATATTTACGATTCCGTCGAACGTGGTATGTTAAAAACATAATGGTGTGCTGCAATAGGAAATTTAGGGGGGTTGAAACAATTCATATTGCACTAAGGGCATTGGCAAAGCACGAACCTGACAAAAATCGCGAACATGGGTTGGTAGCCACTCATTTCAGGTGTCTAGCCCAACCTGTCAGCTGGCCTATTTTCATTTTGGTTGGGGGGTACTTGGCACCAACCATACCTAGTGGAATATGAGCCTGAGGGGCTCTCCTTACTATAGGTTGGTGCACATTCCATGGGTATGGCTTCGGGGGGCGCCATGTGGCTAAGTTGTGCAGTTTTTCCCAGTGGGGGTTTACTCGTTGGTGGTATGGGCAATGGACCTTGGTGTGCAACTGTTTTCCACTACCATCACTGAATGAAGTCGTCCTGCTGCTAGTGAGACCATCCGAATTTCTACGTGCTCCACATTAACGTTGATGTTGGTTGTAATCACGCTGGACTTCTGCTTACCCGCTGAACAGTCTTTGACATTCAAGTGCTGTATGTTTGTTGAGACTAACACACGACATCTATGTCATTCCTCTTAGCTAATCTTTCAACTTTTCTCTGAAGGGACAAGAGACGTAACACTCATAGTGGGTTTTCTAACACATCACCAACCAAGTGTCCTATATCTGATTTTTTCAAGCTCAAAACGACAAAAGTCTAACTGATTTGAAATGTCTTAAAAAGTCTTGATGATCAATAACGTATCCCACCGCTGCCACCAGTTTTGTAGCGTCATGCGAATGGTATGGTTCAAATAGCTTGGGATCGTTATTAGACTTTCCGTTAGCTTCACTATCCGTCTCAGCCACAAACTATTACCGATAATTCGATGGGTGCCTGTGCCTTTTTGAGGTCCCGCTTTACAGAACCTCCAGACAACCCTTCATGACTGAAAATACCCGCAATATAGTTCCACTGATCCCGTCTCTCACCAGTAAAACTTCAATAAGGCTTTCTTAACAAACTACAAGTCTTTATTGCAGCTCATGTTAATCTCCTCGCTGCCGAAGATGCCACAGCTTATATATACAAAGTCCGGGATGTTGCGGTAATCCATCCAAATGTTCCATTGCTAGTGCATAGACATTAAAATATTATACAAGTTTATACATTATATAAAAACACAGGAAACATCAATAAACACAGGAATATCAATAGTAGCAGAAAACATCAATACAAAAGTACATTAAGACACAAGCGACAATGAACCAAATATATCACACATATTTTACTGCGCGCACAACCCCCCAACTAGAGCGGGAAGCAGTTTAGCGCGGAAACCCGCTTTCGCCACACATGTATGTAATCTAATAAAGTATACAATGTATATAAATGAAGATGTTAACTCAGATGAACGTAATATAACCACCGTCATGGTCATGTATTAGTTTGGGGAATTTCTTGTTGGATGGACGATATACAGCAGTCCTGTTTGGCCGGTACCTTAAGATTGGAGCAGCATCGAATGAGAGTTATTATGAAGAAAAAAAATTTTTTTGTCTTGTATTAGTTATATAAATATTTAAACGTATTCCCTGTGACTCGTTACTGGATTTACCCGCCCAGGTCACGCCACGCCCAAACGATTCAATGTTTCTGAGCCCGTTCCTGGAAAAAGAAAGCTGAACAAACGTGACAAAGCCATCGTGTGTGGAACTAGAACTATTTATTCATAATGGTAAATGTCGGAATAGACATTGTGACATCTCCACCCTGAGATAATTTTATACATACAAAGTAATAATACCAAGGAAAAGGTAGACTGCCTTTAACCTTGTAGAATAATCTGAATAATCGGCATTATTCTGGCATCAATCCCATGAATGGGTCGTCTTGCATCAGTATTGTCTTTGCAATCTGTACGCTTATCTCAGCTGCTCCATTGGACTGAGGGTAAGGGGGGCTGCATGTGACATGGATGAACGCGTATTGCTGCTTCGAACTATACTGTGGCCCGTTGTTACTGAGATCTGTTCCTATCTTCAGCCATGGTCGATCAGGTGAGGGAGAGCTAATCATAGGTTTAGCCCTTTGATTTGGACGTTTTTCTTGACAATGAGATCAATGTCTGATGTAATTGTCAATTTCCATTGACAAACCTGGTCACCAGACTGTCTGACTGACTGGATCTGTCCTGCCTTTTGCTGATCCCAAGGTGACCATGATGCATCTTCTCTAAGATCCCCCGTCGCAATGATGGTGGTATGACGATCCTAGATCCATGAACTAGTAATCCTTTCACTACACTAGGTGGTTGTAGCGAATCCATAGTTCCGTTGCGACATTTGAGGATATTTACGATTGAATCGTGGTATGTTAAAAACATAATGGACAACATATAATAGTAAATTTAGTTATAGTTGAACAATTCATATTGCACTAATATGTTTGTGGCTCAGCACGAACCTGATATAAATCGCGAACATCCTCATTCACTCATTTCAGGTGTCTAGCCCAACCTGTCTCCGGATCATATTCTTCATTTTCATCAACTGGGGATGTAATGGAGTTGATGGCTCCCTTCGAAGGGCGCCATTTGGCTAAGTGTCCCTTTTCCTTACTCAGTTTACTCGTTGGTAGCTGGGCAACTTTTCTTGGTGTGCAACTGTTTTCCACAATGTTTACATTAGGCGTCCTGCTGACGTGAGACATCGCGATCCGAATTTCTACGTGCTCCACGCCCACGTTGATGTTTGTTGTAATCACGCTGGACTTCGCTTACGCGCAGTTTCTCAGCAGCAAGTGATACTATGTGTTGTTTAGACAGTTTATCGGTACGACATATGTCAATTGTCTTAGCTAATGTCAACTTTTCTTCATTGAAGAGACGTAAACGTAGTGGGTTTTCTAACACACCTAGAAAGGTGTCCTATATCAGTTCATCTTTCAAGTTCTCATACTTACAAGTAGATGCAATAGTCTTGAGATCAGTCACAAAATGATCAAATGACTCCTAATCCAATTTGTCTCTACTGTTAAATTCTATGATTACATTCTTCCTTGGTGTGCAAAAGGCATTGAATCTGTCCTAAATGGGCTGTATTTTATCCCGGTTCTCTTCAGGAATAAGAAACGGGTTGTAAATTTCTATGCCTTCTTCATCACCAATTACATGTAGAAATAATGCACATTGAATCTTCTCGTCTTTTGCTGTAGCTCCGGATGTCAGGGCATACATATCCCATCTTTGCTTCCTTTAATCCACGCTTCACCAACATTAGTGCAACCGATATTCAATGGACCAGGTGGTTGTAGCGAATCATAGTTCCGTTGCGACATTTGAGGATATTTTTACGATTCCGTCGAATCGTGGTATGTTAAAAACATAATGGACAACATATAATAGTAAATTTAGTTATAGTTGAACAATTCATATTGCACTAATTTGTTTGTGGCTCAGCACGAACCTGATATAAATCGCGAACATCCTCATTCACTCATTTCAGGTGTCTAGCCCAACCTGTCTCCGGATCATATTCTTCATTTTCATCAACTGGGGATGTAATGGAGTTGATGGCTCCCTTCGAAGGGCGCCATTTGGCTAAGTGTCCCTTTTCCTTACTCAGTTTACTCGTTGGTAGCTGGGCAACTTTTCTTGGTGTGCAACTGTTTTCCACGATGTTTACATTAGGCGTCCTGCTGACGTGAGACATCGCGATCCGAATTTCTACGTGCTCCACGCCCACGTTGATGTTTGTTGTAATCACGCTGGACTTCGCTTACGCGCAGTTTCTCAGCAGCAAGTGATACTATGTGTTGTTTAGACAGTTTATCGGTACGACATATGTCAATTGTCTTGGCTAATGTCAACTTTTCTTCATTGAAGAGACGTAAACGTAGTGGGTTTTCTAACACACCTAGAAAGGTGTCCTATATCAGTTCATCTTTCAAGTTCTCATACTTACAAGTAGATGCAATAGTCTTGAGATCAGTCACAAAATGATCAAATGACTCCTAATCCAATTTGTCTCTACTGTTAAATTCTATGATTACATTCTTCCTTGGTGTGCAAAAGGCATTGAATCTGTCCAAAAATGGGTTGTATTTTATCCCGGTCCTCTTCAGGAATAAGAAACGGGTTGTAAATTTCTATGCCTTCTTCATCACCAATTACATGTAGAAATAATGCACATTGAATCTTCTCGTCTTTTGCTGTAGCTCCGGATGTTAGGGCATACATATCCCATCTTTGCTTCCTTTAAGCCATGCTTCACCAACATTAGTGCAACCGATATTCAATGGACCAGGTGGTTGTAGCGAATCCATAGTTCCGTTGCGACATTTGAGGATATTTACGATTGAATCGTGGTATGTTAAAAACATAATGAACAACATATAATAGTAAATTTAGTTATAGTTGAACAATTCATATTGCACTAATATGTTTGTGGCTCAGCACGAACCTGATATAAATCGCGAACATCCTCATTCACTCATTTCAGGTGTCTAGCCCAACCTGTCTCGGATCATATTCTTCATTTTCATCAACTGGGGATGTAATGGAGTTGATGGCTCCCTTCGAAGGGCGCCATTTGGCTAAGTGTCCCTTTTCCTTACTCAGTTTACTCGTTGGTAGCTGGGCAACTTTTCTTGGTGTGCAACTGTTTTCCACAATGTTTACATTAGGCGTCCTGCTGACGTGAGACATCGCGATCCGAATTTCTACGTGCTCCACGCCCACGTTGATGTTTGTTGTAATCACGCTGGACTTCGCTTACGCGCAGTTTCTCAGCAGCAAGTGATACTATGTGTTGTTTAGACAGTTTATCAGTACGACATATGTCAATTGTCTTGGCTAATGTCAACTTTTCTTCATTGAAGAGACGTAAACGTAGTGGGTTTTCTAACACACCTAGAAAGGTGTCCTATATCAGTTCATCTTTCAAGTTCTCATACTTACAAGTAGATGCAATAGTCTGAGATCAGTCACAAAATGATCAAATGAATCCTAATCCAATTTGTCTCTACTGTTAAATTCTATGATTACATTCTTCCTTGGTGTGCAAAAGGCATTGAATCTGTCCAAAATGGGTTGTATTTTATCCCGGTCCTCTTCAGGAATAAGAAACGGGTTGTAAATTTCTATGCCTTCTTCATCACCTATTACATGTAGAAATAATGCACATTGAATCTTCTCGTCTTTTGCTGTAGCTCCGGATGTTAGGGCATACATATCCCATCTTTGCTTCCTTTAAGCCATGCTTCACCAACATTAGTGCAAACGATATTCAATGGACCAGGTGGTTGTAGCGAATCCATAGTTCCGTTGCGACATTTGAGGATATTTACGATTGAATCGTGGTATGTTAAAAACATAATGGACACACATATAATAGTAAATTTAGTTATAGTTGAACAAATCATATTGCACTAATTTGTTTGTGGCTCAGCACGAACTGATATAAATCGCGAACATCCTCATTCACTCATTTCAGGTGTCTAGCCCAACCTGTCTCCGGATCATATTCTTCATTTTCATCAACTGGGGATGTAATGGAGTTGATGGCTCCCTTCGAAGGGCGCCATTTGGCTAAGTGTCCCTTTTCCTTACTCAGTTTACTCGTTGGTAGCTGGGCAACTTTTCTTGGTGTGCAACTGTTTTCCACAATGTTTACATTAGGCGTCCTGCTGACGTGAGACATCGCGATCCGAATTTCTACGTGCTCCACGCCCACGTTGATGTTTGTTGTAATCACGCTGGACTTCGCTTACGCGCAGTTTCTCAGCAGCAAGTGATACTATGTGTTGTTTAGACAGTTTATCGGTACGACATATGTCAATTGTCTTAGCTAATGTCAACTTTTCTTCATTGAAGAGACGTAAACGTAGTGGGTTTTCTAACACACCTAGAAAGGTGTCCTATATCAGTTCATCTTTCAAGTTCTCATACTTACAAGTAGATGCAATAGTCTTGAGATCAGTCACAAAATGATCAAATGACTCCTAATCCAATTTGTCTCTACTGTTAAATTCTATGATTACATTCTTCCTTGGTGTGCAAAAGGCATTGAATCTGTCCAAAATGGGCTGTATTTTATCCCGGTCCTCTTCAGGAATAAGAAACGGGTTGTAAATTTCTATGCCTTCTTCATCACCAATTACATGTAGAAATAATGCACATTGAATCTTCTCGTCTTTTGCTGTAGCTCCGGATGTCAGGGCATACATATCCCATCTTTGCTTCCTTTAAGCCATGCTTCACCAACATTAGTGCTCCGATATTCAATGGACCAGGTGGTTGTAGCGAATCCATAGTTCCGTTGCGACATTTGAGGATATTTACGATTGAATCGTGGTATGTTAAAAACATAATGGACAACATATAATAGTAAATTTAGTTATAGTTGAACAATTCATATTGCACTAATTTGTTTGTGGCTCAGCACGAACCTGATATAAATCGCGAACATCCTCATTCACTCATTTCAGGTGTCTAGCCCAACCTGTCTCCGGATCATATTCTTCATTTTCATCAACTGGGGATGTAATGGAGTTGATGGCTCCCTTCGAAGGGCGCCATTTGGCTAAGTGTCCCTTTTCCTTACTCAGTTTACTCGTTGGTAGCTGGGCAACTTTTCTTGGTGTGCAACTGTTTTCCACGATGTTTACATTAGGCGTCCTGCTGACGTGAGACATCGCGATCCGAATTTCTACGTGCTCCACGCCCACGTTGATGTTTGTTGTAATCACGCTGGACTTCGCTTACGCGCAGTTTCTCAGCAGCAAGTGATACTATGTGTTGTTTAGACAGTTTATCGGTACGACATATGTCAATTGTCTTAGCTAATGTCAACTTTTCTTCATTGAAGAGACGTAAACGTAGTGGGTTTTCTAACACACCTAGAAAGGTGTCCTATATCAGTTCATCTTTCAAGTTCTCATACTTACAAGTAGATGCAATAGTCTTGAGATCAGTCACAAAATGATCAAATGACTCCTAATCCAATTTGTCTCTACTGTTAATTCTATGATTACATTCTTCCTTGGTGTGCAAAAGGCATTGAATCTGTCCAAAATGGGCTGTATTTTATCCCGGTCCTCTTCAGGAATAAGAAACGGGTTGTAAATTTCTATGCCTTCTTCATCACCAATTACATGTAGAAATAATGCACATTGAATCTTCTCGTCTTTTGCTGTAGCTCCGGATGTCAGGGCATACATATCCCATCTTTGCTTCCTTTAAGCCATGCTTCACCAACATTAGTGCAACCGATATTCAATGGACCAGGTGGTTGTAGCGAATCCATAGTTCCGTTGCGACATTTGAGGATATTTACGATTGAATCGTGGTATGTTAAAAACATAATGGACAACATATAATAGTAAATTTAGTTATAGTTGAACAATTCATATTGCACTAATTTGTTTGTGGCTCAGCACGAACCTGATATAAATCGCGAACATCCTCATTCACTCATTTCAGGTGTCTAGCCCAACCTGTCTCCGGATCATATTCTTCATTTTCATCAACTGGGGATGTAATGGAGTTGATGGCTCCCTTCGAAGGGCGCCATTTGGCTAAGTGTCCCTTTTCCTTACTCAGTTTACTCGTTGGTAGCTGGGC
The DNA here is from genome assembly GCA_034190875.2 of Urechis unicinctus. NCBI lineage: Eukaryota > Metazoa > Annelida > Polychaeta > Xenopneusta > Urechidae > Urechis > Urechis unicinctus. The sequence goes on from JAXDRA010001206.1 coordinate 13,712, forward strand.
AACTTTTCTTGGTGTGCAACTGTTTTCCACAATGTTTACATTAGGCGTCCTGCTGACGTGAGACATCGCGATCCGAATTTCTACGTGCTCCACGCCCACGTTGATGTTTGTTGTAATCACGCTGGACTTCGCTTACGCGCAGTTTCTCAGCAGCAAGTGATACTATGTGTTGTTTAGACAGTTTATCGGTACGACATATGTCAATTGTCTTAGCTAATGTCAACTTTTCTTCATTGAAGAGACGTAAACGTAGTGGGTTTTCTAACACACCTAGAAAGGTGTCCTATATCAGTTCATCTTTCAAGTTCTCATACTTACAAGTAGATGCAATAGTCTTGAGATCAGTCACAAAATGATCAAATGACTCCTAATCCAATTTGTCTCTACTGTTAAATTCTATGATTACATTCTTCCTTGGTGTGCAAAAGGCATTGAATCTGTCCAAAATGGGCTGTATTTTATCCCGGTTCTCTTCAGGAATAAGAAACGGGTTGTAAATTTCTATGCCTTCTTCATCACCAATTACATGTAGAAATAATGCACATTGAATCTTCTCGTCTTTTGCTGTAGCTCCGGATGTCAGGGCATACATATCCCATCTTTGCTTCCTTTAATCCACGCTTCACCAACATTAGTGCAACCGATATTCAATGGACCAGGTGGTTGTAGCGAATCCATAGTTCCGTTGCGACATTTGAGGATATTTACGATTGAATCGTGGTATGTTAAAAACATAATGGACAACATATAATAGTAAATTTAGTTATAGTTGAACAAATCATATTGCACTAATTTGTTTGTGGCTCAGCACGAACCTGATATAAATCGCGAACATCCTCATTCACTCATTTCAGGTGTCTAGCCCAACCTGTCTCCGGATCATATTCTTCATTTTCATCAACTGGGGATGTAATGGAGTTGATGGCTCCCTTCGAAGGGCGCCATTTGGCTAAGTGTCCCTTTTCCTTACTCAGTTTACTCGTTGGTAGCTGGGCAACTTTTCTTGGTGTGCAACTGTTTTCCACAATGTTTACATTAGGCGTCCTGCTGACGTGAGACATCGCGATCCGAATTTCTACGTGCTCCACGCCCACGTTGATGTTTGTTGTAATCACGCTGGACTTCGCTTACGCGCAGTTTCTCAGCAGCAAGTGATACTATGTGTTGTTTAGACAGTTTATCGGTACGACATATGTCAATTGTCTTAGCTAATGTCAACTTTTCTTCATTGAAGAGACGTAAACGTAGTGGGTTTTCTAACACACCTAGAAAGGTGTCCTATATCAGTTCATCTTTCAAGTTCTCATACTTACAAGTAGATGCAATAGTCTTGAGATCAGTCACAAAATGATCAAATGACTCCTAATCCAATTTGTCTCTACTGTTAAATTCTATGATTACATTCTTCCTTGGTGTGCAAAAGGCATTGAATCTGTCCAAAATGGGCTGTATTTTATCCCGGTTCTCTTCAGGAATAAGAAACGGGTTGTAAATTTCTATGCCTTCTTCATCACCAATTACATGTAGAAATAATGCACATTGAATCTTCTCGTCTTTTGCTGTAGCTCCGGATGTCAGGGCATACATATCCCATCTTTGCTTCCTTTAATCCACGCTTCACCAACATTAGTGCAACCGATATTCAATGGACCAGGTGGTTGTAGCGAATCCATAGTTCCGTTGCGACATTTGAGGATATTTACGATTCCGTCGAATCGTGGTATGTTAAAAACATAATGGACAACATATAATAGTAAATTTAGTTATAGTTGAACAATTCATATTGCACTAATTTGTTTGTGGCTCAGCACGAACCTGATATAAATCGCGAACATCCTCATTCACTCATTTCAGGTGTCTAGCCCAACCTGTCTCCGGATCATATTCTTCATTTTCATCAACTGGGGATGTAATGGAGTTGATGGCTCCCTTCGAAGGGCGCCATTTGGCTAAGTGTCCCTTTTCCTTACTCAGTTTACTCGTTGGTAGCTGGGCAACTTTTCTTGGTGTGCAACTGTTTTCCACGATGTTTACATTAGGCGTCCTGCTGACGTGAGACATCGCGATCCGAATTTCTACGTGCTCCACGCCCAAGTTGATGTTTGTTGTAATCACGCTGGACTTCGCTTACGCGCAGTTTCTCAGCAGCAAGTGATACTATGTGTTGTTTAGACAGTTTATCGGTACGACATATGTCAATTGTCTTAGCTAATGTCAACTTTTCTTCATTGAAGAGACGTAAACGTAGTGGGTTTTCTAACACACCTAGAAAGGTGTCCTATATCAGTTCATCTTTCAAGTTCTCATACTTACAAGTAGATGCAATAGTCTTGAGATCAGTCACAAAATGATCAAATGACTCCTAATCCAATTTGTCTCTACTGTTAAATTCTATGATTACATTCTTCCTTGGTGTGCAAAAGGCATTGAATCTGTCCAAAATGGGCTGTATTTTATCCCGGTCCTCTTCAGGAATAAGAAACGGGTTGTAAATTTCTATGCCTTCTTCATCACCAATTACATGTAGAAATAATGCACATTGAATCTTCTCGTCTTTTGCTGTAGCTCCGGATGTCAGGGCATACATATCCCATCTTTGCTTCCTTTAAGCCATGCTTCACCAACATTAGTGCAACCGATATTCAATGGACCAGGTGGTTGTAGCGAATCCATAGTTCCGTTGCGACATTTGAGGATATTTACGATTGAATCGTGGTATGTTAAAAACATAATGGACAACATATAATAGTAAATTTAGTTATAGTTGAACAATTCATATTGCACTAATTGTTTGTGGCTCAGCACGAACCTGATATAAATCGCGAACATCCTCATTCACTCATTTCAGGTGTCTAGCCCAACCTGTCTCCGGATCATATTCTTCATTTTCATCAACTGGGGATGTAATGGAGTTGATGGCTCCCTTCGAAGGGCGCCATTTGGCTAAGTGTCCCTTTTCCTTACTCAGTTTACTCGTTGGTAGCTGGGCAACTTTTCTTGGTGTGCAACTGTTTTCCACAATGTTTACATTAGGCGTCCTGCTGACGTGAGACATCGCGATCCGAATTTCTACGTGCTCCACGCCCACGTTGATGTTTGTTGTAATCACGCTGGACTTCGCTTACGCGCAGTTTCTCAGCAGCAAGTGATACTATGTGTTGTTTAGACAGTTTATCGGTACGACATATGTCAATTGTCTTGGCTAATGTCAACTTTTCTTCATTGAAGAGACGTAAACGTAGTGGGTTTTCTAACACACCTAGAAAGGTGTCCTATATCAGTTCATCTTTCAAGTTCTCATACTTACAAGTAGATGCAATAGTCTTGAGATCAGTCACAAAATGATCAAATGACTCCTAATCCAATTTGTCTCTACTGTTAAATTCTATGATTACATTCTTCCTTGGTGTGCAAAAGGCATTGAATCTGTCCAAAATGGGTTGTATTTTATCCCGGTCCTCTTCAGGAATAAGAACGGGTTGTAAATTTCTATGCCTTCTTCATCACCTATTACATGTAGAAATAATGCACATTGAATCTTCTCGTCTTTTGCTGTAGCTCCGGATGTCAGGGCATACATATCCCATCTTTGCTTCCTTTAGCCATGCTTCACCAACATTAGTGCAACCGATATTCAATGGACCAGGTGGTTGTAGCGAATCCATAGTTCCGTTGCGACATTTGAGGATATTTACGATTGAATCGTGGTATGTTAAAAACATAATGGACAACATATAATAGTAAATTTAGTTATAGTTGAACAATTCATATTGCACTAATTTGTTTGTGGCTCAGCACGAACCTGATATAAATCGCGAACATCCTCATTCACTCATTTCAGGTGTCTAGCCCAACCTGTCTCCGGATCATATTCTTCATTTTCATCAACTGGGGATGTAATGGAGTTGATGGCTCCCTTCGAAGGGCGCCATTTGGCTAAGTGTCCCTTTTCCTTACTCAGTTTACTCGTTGGTAGCTGGGCAACTTTTCTTGGTGTGCAACTGTTTTCCACGATGTTTACATTAGGCGTCCTGCTGACGTGAGACATCGCGATCCGAATTTCTACGTGCTCCACGCCCACGTTGATGTTTGTTGTAATCACGCTGGACTTCGCTTACGCGCAGTTTCTCAGCAGCAAGTGATACTATGTGTTGTTTAGACAGTTTATCGGTACGACATATGTCAATTGTCTTGGCTAATGTCAACTTTTCTTCATTGAAGAGACGTAAACGTAGTGGGTTTTCTAACACACCTAGAAAGGGTGTCCTATATCAGTTCATCTTTCAAGTTCTCATACTTACAAGTAGATGCAATAGTCTTGAGATCAGTCACAAAATGATCAAATGACTCCTAATCCAATTTGTCTCTACTGTTAAATTCTATGATTACATTCTTCCTTGGTGTGCAAAAGGCATTGAATCTGTCCAAAATGGGTTGTATTTTATCCCGGTCCTCTTCAGGAATAAGAAACGGGTTGTAAATTTCTATGCCTTCTTCATCACCTATTACATGTAGAAATAATGCACATTGAATCTTCTCGTCTTTTGCTGTAGCTCCGGATGTTAGGGCATACATATCCCATCTTTGCTTCCTTTAAGCCATGCTTCACCAACATTAGTGCAACCGATATTCAATGGACCAGGTGGTTGTAGCGAATCCATAGTTCCGTTGCGACATTTGAGGATATTTACGATTGAATCGTGGTATGTTAAAAACATAATGGACAACATATAATAGTAAATTTAGTTATAGTTGAACAATTCATATTGCACTAATTTGTTTGTGGCTCAGCACGAACCTGATATAAATCGCGAACATCCTCATTCACTCATTTCAGGTGTCTAGCCCAACCTGTCTCCGGATCATATTCTTCATTTTCATCAACTGGGGATGTAATGGAGTTGATGGCTCCCTTCGAAGGGCGCCATTTGGCTAAGTGTCCCTTTTCCTTACTCAGTTTACTCGTTGGTAGCTGGGCAACTTTTCTTGGTGTGCAACTGTTTTCCACGATGTTTACATTAGGCGTCCTGCTGACGTGAGACATCGCGATCCGAATTTCTACGTGCTCCACGCCCACGTTGATGTTTGTTGTAATCACGCTGGACTTCGCTTACGCGCAGTTTCTCAGCAGCAAGTGATACTATGTGTTGTTTAGACAGTTTATCGGTACGACATATGTCAATTGTCTTGGCTAATGTCAACTTTTCTTCATTGAAGAGACGTAAACGTAGTGGGTTTTCTAACACACCTAGAAAGGTGTCCTATATCAGTTCATCTTTCAAGTTCTCATACTTACAAGTAGATGCAATAGTCTTGAGATCAGTCACAAAATGATCAAATGACTCCTAATCCAATTTGTCTCTACTGTTAAATTCTATGATTACATTCTTCCTTGGTGTGCAAAAGGCATTGAATCTGTCCAAAATGGGTTGTATTTTATCCCGGTCCTCTTCAGGAATAAGAAACGGGTTGTAAATTTCTATGCCTTCTTCATCACCTATTACATGTAGAAATAATGCACATTGAATCTTCTCGTCTTTTGCTGTAGCTCCGGATGTAGGGCATACATATCCCATCTTTGCTTCCTTTAAGCCATGCTTCACCAACATTAGTGCAACCGATATTCAATGGACCAGGTGGTTGTAGCGAATCCATAGTTCCGTTGCGACATTTGAGGATATTTACGATTGAATCGTGGTATGTTAAAAACATAATGGACAACATATAATAGTAAATTTAGTTATAGTTGAACAATTCATATTGCACTAATTTGTTTGTGGCTCAGCACGAACCTGATATAAATCGCGAACATCCTCATTCACTCATTTCAGGTGTCTAGCCCAACCTGTCTCCGGATCATATTCTTCATTTTCATCAACTGGGGATGTAATGGAGTTGATGGCTCCCTTCGAAGGGCGCCATTTGGCTAAGTGTCCCTTTTCCTTACTCAGTTTACTCGTTGGTAGCTGGGCAACTTTTCTTGGTGTGCAACTGTTTTCCACGATGTTTACATTAGGCGTCCTGCTGACGTGAGACATCGCGATCCGAATTTCTACGTGCTCCACGCCCACGTTGATGTTTGTTGTAATCACGCTGGACTTCGCTTACGCGCAGTTTCTCAGCAGCAAGTGATACTATGTGTTGTTTAGACAGTTTATCGGTACGACATATGTCAATTGTCTTGGCTAATGTCAACTTTTCTTCATTGAAGAGACGTAAACGTAGTGGGTTTTCTAACACACCTAGAAAGGTGTCCTATATCAGTTCATCTTTCAAGTTCTCATACTTACAAGTAGATGCAATAGTCTTGAGATCAGTCACAAAATGATCAAATGACTCCTAATCCAATTTGTCTCTACTGTTAAATTCTATGATTACATTCTTCCTTGGTGTGCAAAAGGCATTGAATCTGTCCAAAATGGGTTGTATTTTATCCCGGTCCTCTTCAGGAATAAGAAACGGGTTGTAAATTTCTATGCCTTCTTCATCACCAATTACATGTAGAAATAATGCACATTGAATCTTCTCGTCTTTTGCTGTAGCTCCGGATGTCAGGGCATACATATCCCATCTTTGCTTCCTTTAAGCCATGCTTCACCAACATTAGTGCAACCGATATTCAATGGACCAGGTGGTTGTAGCGAATCCATAGTTCCGTTGCGACATTTGAGGATATTTACGATTGAATCGTGGTATGTTAAAAACATAATGGACAACATATAATAGTAAATTTAGTTATAGTTGAACAATTCATATTGCACTAATTTGTTTGTGGCTCAGCACGAACCTGATATAAATCGCGAACATCCTCATTCACTCATTTCAGGTGTCTAGCCCAACCTGTCTCCGGATCATATTCTTCATTTTCATCAACTGGGGATGTAATGGAGTTGATGGCTCCCTTCGAAGGGCGCCATTTGGCTAAGTGTCCCTTTTCCTTACTCAGTTTACTCGTTGGTAGCTGGGCAACTTTTCTTGGTGTGCAACTGTTTTCCACGATGTTTACATTAGGCGTCCTGCTGACGTGAGACATCGCGATCCGAATTTCTACGTGCTCCACGCCCACGTTGATGTTTGTTGTAATCACGCTGGACTTCGCTTACGCGCAGTTTCTCAGCAGCAAGTGATACTATGTGTTGTTTAGACAGTTTATCGGTACGACATATGTCAATTGTCTTGGCTAATGTCAACTTTTCTTCATTGAAGAGACGTAAACGTAGTGGGTTTTCTAACACACCTAGAAAGGTGTCCTATATCAGTTCATCTTTCAAGTTCTCATACTTACAAGTAGATGCAATAGTCTTGAGATCAGTCACAAAATGATCAAATGACTCCTAATCCAATTTGTCTCTACTGTTAAATTCTATGATTACATTCTTCCTTGGTGTGCAAAAGGCATTGAATCTGTCCAAAATGGGTTGTATTTTATCCCGGTCCTCTTCAGGAATAAGAAACGGGTTGTAAATTTCTATGCCTTCTTCATCACCAATTACATGTAGAAATAATGCACATTGAATCTTCTCGTCTTTTGCTGTAGCTCCGGATGTCAGGGCATACATATCCCATCTTTGCTTCCTTTAAGCCATGCTTCACCAACATTAGTGCAACCGATATTCAATGGACCAGGTGGTTGTAGCGAATCCATAGTTCCGTTGCGACATTTGAGGATATTTACGATTGAATCGTGGTATGTTAAAAACATAATGGACAACATATAATAGTAAATTTAGTTATAGTTGAACAATTCATATTGCACTAATTTGTTTGTGGCTCAGCACGAACCTGATATAAATCGCGAACATCCTCATTCACTCATTTCAGGTGTCTAGCCCAACCTGTCTCCGGATCATATTCTTCATTTTCATCAACTGGGGATGTAATGGAGTTGATGGCTCCCTTCGAAGGGCGCCATTTGGCTAAGTGTCCCTTTTCCTTACTCAGTTTACTCGTTGGTAGCTGGGCAACTTTTCTTGGTGTGCAACTGTTTTCCACGATGTTTACATTAGGCGTCCTGCTGACGTGAGACATCGCGATCCGAATTTCTACGTGCTCCACGCCCACGTTGATGTTTGTTGTAATCACGCTGGACTTCGCTTACGCGCAGTTTCTCAGCAGCAAGTGATACTATGTGTTGTTTAGACAGTTTATCGGTACGACATATGTCAATTGTCTTAGCTAATGTCAACTTTTCTTCATTGAAGAGACGTAAACGTAGTGGGTTTTCTAACACACCTAGAAAGGTGTCCTATATCAGTTCATCTTTCAAGTTCTCATACTTACAAGTAGATGCAATAGTCTTGAGATCAGTCACAAAATGATCAAATGACTCCTAATCCAATTTGTCTCTACTGTTAAATTCTATGATTACATTCTTCCTTGGTGTGCAAAAGGCATTGAATCTGTCCAAAATGGGTTGTATTTTATCCCGGTCCTCTTCAGGAATAAGAAACGGGTTGTAAATTTCTATGCCTTCTTCATCACCAATTACATGTAGAAATAATGCACATTGAATCTTCTCGTCTTTTGCTGTAGCTCCGGATGTCAGGGCATACATATCCCATCTTTGCTTCCTTTAAGCCATGCTTCACCAACATTAGTGCAACCGATATTCAATGGACCAGGTGGTTGTAGCGAATCCATAGTTCCGTTGCGACATTTGAGGATATTTACGATTGAATCGTGGTATGTTAAAAACATAATGGACAACATATAATAGTAAATTTAGTTATAGTTGAACAATTCATATTGCACTAATTTGTTTGTGGCTCAGCACGAACCTGATATAAATCGCGAACATCCTCATTCACTCATTTCAGGTGTCTAGCCCAACCTGTCTCCGGATCATATTCTTCATTTTCATCAACTGGGGATGTAATGGAGTTGATGGCTCCCTTCGAAGGGCGCCATTTGGCTAAGTGTCCCTTTTCCTTACTCAGTTTACTCGTTGGTAGCTGGGCAACTTTTCTTGGTGTGCAACTGTTTTCCACAATGTTTACATTAGGCGTCCTGCTGACGTGAGACATCGCGATCCGAATTTCTACGTGCTCCACGCCCACGTTGATGTTTGTTGTAATCACGCTGGACTTCGCTTACGCGCAGTTTCTCAGCAGCAAGTGATACTATGTGTTGTTTAGACAGTTTATCGGTACGACATATGTCAATTGTCTTGGCTAATGTCAACTTTTCTTCATTGAAGAGACGTAAACGTAGTGGGTTTTCTAACACACCTAGAAAGGTGTCCTATATCAGTTCATCTTTCAAGTTCTCATACTTACAAGTAGATGCAATAGTCTTGAGATCAGTCACAAAATGATCAAATGACTCCTAATCCAATTTGTCTCTACTGTTAAATTCTATGATTACATTCTTCCTTGGTGTGCAAAAGGCATTGAATCTGTCCAAAATGGGTTGTATTTTATCCCGGTCCTCTTCAGGAATAAGAAACGGGTTGTAAATTTTTCTATGCCTTCTTCATCACCTATTACATGTAGAAATAATGCACATTGAATCTTCTCGTCTTTTGCTGTAGCTCCGGATGTTAGGGCATACATATCCCATCTTTGCTTCCTTTAAGCCATGCTTCACCAACATTAGTGCAACCGATATTCAATGGACCAGGTGGTTGTAGCGAATCCATAGTTCCGTTGCGACATTTGAGGATATTTACGATTGAATCGTGGTATGTTAAAAACATAATGGACAACATATAATAGTAAATTTAGTTATAGTTGAACAATTCATATTGCACTAATTTGTTTGTGGCTCAGCACGAACCTGATATAAATCGCGAACATCCTCATTCACTCATTTCAGGTGTCTAGCCCAACCTGTCTCCGGATCATATTCTTCATTTTCATCAACTGGGGATGTAATGGAGTTGATGGCTCCCTTCGAAGGGCGCCATTTGGCTAAGTGTCCCTTTTCCTTACTCAGTTTACTCGTTGGTAGCTGGGCAACTTTTTCTTGGTGTGCAACTGTTTTCCACAATGTTTACATTAGGCGTCCTGCTGACGTGAGACATCGCGATCCGAATTTCTACGTGCTCCACGCCCACGTTGATGTTTGTTGTAATCACGCTGGACTTCGCTTACGCGCAGTTTCTCAGCAGCAAGTGATACTATGTGTTGTTTAGACAGTTTATCGGTACGACATATGTCAATTGTCTTAGCTAATGTCAACTTTTCTTCATTGAAGAGACGTAAACGTAGTGGGTTTTCTAACACACCTAGAAAGGTGTCCTATATCAGTTCATCTTTCAAGTTCTCATACTTACAAGTAGATGCAATAGTCTTGAGATCAGTCACAAAATGATCAAATGACTCCTAATCCAATTTGTCTCTACTGTTAAATTCTATGATTACATTCTTCCTTGGTGTGCAAAAGGCATTGAATCTGTCCAAAATGGGCTGTATTTTATCCCGGTCCTCTTCAGGAATAAGAAACGGGTTGTAAATTTCTATGCCTTCTTCATCACCAATTACATGTAGAAATAATGCACATTGAATCTTCTCGTCTTTTGCTGTAGCTCCGGGATGTCAGGGCATACATATCCCATCTTTGCTTCCTTTAAGCCATGCTTCACCAACATTAGTGCAACCGATATTCAATGGACCAGGTGGTTGTAGCGAATCCATAGTTCCGTTGCGACATTTGAGGATATTTACGATTGAATCGTGGTATGTTAAAAACATAATGGACAACATATAATAGTAAATTTAGTTATAGTTGAACAATTCATATTGCACTAATTTGTTTGTGGCTCAGCACGAACCTGATATAAATCGCGAACATCCTCATTCACTCATTTCAGGTGTCTAGCCCAACCTGTCTCCGGATCATATTCTTCATTTTCATCAACTGGGGATGTAATGGAGTTGATGGCTCCCTTCGAAGGGCGCCATTTGGCTAAGTGTCCCTTTTCCTTACTCAGTTTACTCGTTGGTAGCTGGGCAACTTTTCTTGGTGTGCAACTGTTTTCCACGATGTTTACATTAGGCGTCCTGCTGACGTGAGACATCGCGATCCGAATTTCTACGTGCTCCACGCCCACGTTGATGTTTGTTGTAATCACGCTGGACTTCGCTTACGCGCAGTTTCTCAGCAGCAAGTGATACTATGTGTTGTTTAGACAGTTTATCGGTACGACATATGTCAATTGTCTTGGCTAATGTCAACTTTTCTTCATTGAAGAGACGTAAACGTAGTGGGTTTTCTAACACACCTAGAAAGGTGTCCTATATCAGTTCATCTTTCAAGTTCTCATACTTACAAGTAGATGCAATAGTCTTGAGATCAGTCACAAAATGATCAAATGACTCCTAATCCAATTTGTCTCTACTGTTAAATTCTATGATTACATTCTTCCTTGGTGTGCAAAAGGCATTGAATCTGTCCAAAATGGGTTGTATTTTATCCCGGTCCTCTTCAGGAATAAGAAACGGGTTGTAAATTTCTATGCCTTCTTCATCACCAATTACATGTAGAAATAATGCACATTGAATCTTCTCGTCTTTTGCTGTAGCTCCGGATGTCAGGGCATACATATCCCATCTTTGCTTCCTTTAAGCCATGCTTCACCAACATTAGTGCAACCGATATTCAATGGACCAGGTGGTTGTAGCGAATCCATAGTTCCGTTGCGACATTTGAGGATATTTACGATTCCGTCGAATCGTGGTATGTTAAAAACATAATGGACAACATATAATAGTAAATTTAGTTATAGTTGAACAATTCATATTGCACTTATTTGTTTGTGGCTCAGCACGAACCTGAAATAAATCGCGAACATCCTCATTCACTCATTTCAGGTGTCTAGCCCAACCTGTCTCCGGATCATATTCTTCATTTTCATCAACTGGGGATGTAATGGAGTTGATGGCTCCCTTCGAAGGGCGCCATTTGGCTAAGTGTCCCTTTTCCTTACTCAGTTTACTCGTTGGTAGCTGGGCAACTTTTCTTGGTGTGCAACTGTTTTCCACGATGTTTACATTAGGCGTCCTGCTGACGTGAGACATCGCGATCCGAATTTCTACGTGCTCCACGCCCACGTTGATGTTTGTTGTAATCACGCTGGACTTCGCTTACGCGCAGTTTCTCAGCAGCAAGTGATACTATGTGTTGTTTAGACAGTTTATCGGTACGACATATGTCAATTGTCTTGGCTAATGTCAACTTTTCTTCATTGAAGAGACGTAAACGTAGTGGGTTTTCTAACACACCTAGAAAGGTGTCCTATATCAGTTCATCTTTCAAGTTCTCATACTTACAAGTAGATGCAATAGTCTTGAGATCAGTCACAAAATGATCAAATGACTCCTAATCCAATTTGTCTCTACTGTTAAATTCTATGATTACATTCTTCCTTGGTGTGCAAAAGGCATTGAATCTGTCCAAAATGGGTTGTATTTTATCCCGGTCCTCTTCAGGAATAAGAAACGGGTTGTAAATTTCTATGCCTTCTTCATCACCAATTACATGTAGAAATAATGCACATTGAATCTTCTCGTCTTTTGCTGTAGCTCCGGATGTCAGGGCATACATATCCCATCTTTGCTTCCTTTAAGCCATGCTTCACCAACATTAGTGCAACCGATATTCAATGGACCAGGTGGTTGTAGCGAATCCATAGTTCCGTTGCGACATTTGAGGATATTTACGATTGAATCGTGGTATGTTAAAAACATAATGGACAACATATAATAGTAAATTTAGTTATAGTTGAACAATTCATATTGCACTAATTTGTTTGTGGCTCAGCACGAACCTGATATAAATCGCGAACATCCTCATTCACTCATTTCAGGTGTCTAGCCCAACCTGTCTCCGGATCATATTCTTCATTTTCATCAACTGGGGATGTAATGGAGTTGATGGCTCCCTTCGAAGGGCGCCATTTGGCTAAGTGTCCCTTTTCCTTACTCAGTTTACTCGTTGGTAGCTGGGCAACTTTTCTTGGTGTGCAACTGTTTTCCACAATGTTTACATTAGGCGTCCTGCTGACGTGAGACATCGCGATCGCGATCCGAATTTCTACGTGCTCCACGCCCACGTTGATGTTTGTTGTAATCACGCTGGACTTCGCTTACGCGCAGTTTCTCAGCAGCAAGTGATACTATGTGTTGTTTAGACAGTTTATCAGTACGACATATGTCAATTGTCTTGGCTAATGTCAACTTTTCTTCATTGAAGAGACGTAAACGTAGTGGGTTTTCTAACACACCTAGAAAGGTGTCCTATATCAGTTCATCTTTCAAGTTCTCATACTTACAAGTAGATGCAATAGTCTTGAGATCAGTCACAAAATGATCAAATGACTCCTAATCCAATTTGTCTCTACTGTTAAATTCTATGATTACATTCTTCCTTGGTGTGCAAAAGGCATTGAATCTGTCCAAAATGGGTTGTATTTTATCCCGGTCCTCTTCAGGAATAAGAAACGGGTTGTAAATTTCTATGCCTTCTTCATCACCAATTACATGTAGAAATAATGCACATTGAATCTTCTCGTCTTTTGCTGTAGCTCCGGATGTCAGGGCATACATATCCCATCTTTGCTTCCTTTAAGCCATGCTTCACCAACATTAGTGCAACCGATATTCAATGGACCAGGTGGTTGTAGCGAATCCATAGTTCCGTTGCGACATTTGAGGATATTTACGATTGAATCGTGGTATGTTAAAAACATAATGGACAACATATAATAGTAAATTTAGTTATAGTTGAACAATTCATATTGCACTAATTTGTTTGTGGCTCAGCACGAACCTGATATAAATCGCGAACATCCTCATTCACTCATTTCAGGTGTCTAGCCCAACCTGTCTCCGGATCATATTCTTCATTTTCATCAACTGGGGATGTAATGGAGTTGATGGCTCCCTTCGAAGGGCGCCATTTGGCTAAGTGTCCCTTTTCCTTACTCAGTTTACTCGTTGGTAGCTGGGCAACTTTTCTTGGTGTGCAACTGTTTTCCACGATGTTTACATTAGGCGTCCTGCTGACGTGAGACATCGCGATCCGAATTTCTACGTGCTCCACGCCCACGTTGATGTTTGTTGTAATCACGCTGGACTTCGCTTACGCGCAGTTTTTCTCAGCAGCAAGTGATACTATGTGTTGTTTAGACAGTTTATCGGTACGACATATGTCAATTGTCTTAGCTAATGTCAACTTTTCTTCATTGAAGAGACGTAAACGTAGTGGGTTTTCTAACACACCTAGAAAGGTGTCCTATATCAGTTCATCTTTCAAGTTCTCATACTTACAAGTAGATGCAATAGTCTTGAGATCAGTCACAAAATGATCAAATGACTCCTAATCCAATTTGTCTCTACTGTTAAATTCTATGATTACATTCTTCCTTGGTGTGCAAAAGGCATTGAATCTGTCCAAAATGGGTTGTATTTTATCCCGGTCCTCTTCAGGAATAAGAAACGGGTTGTAAATTTCTATGCCTTCTTCATCACCAATTACATGTAGAAATAATGCACATTGAATCTTCTCGTCTTTTGCTGTAGCTCCGGATGTCAGGGCATACATATCCCATCTTTGCTTCCTTTAAGCCATGCTTCACCAACATTAGTGCAACCGATATTCAATGGACCAGGTGGTTGTAGCGAATCCATAGTTCCGTTGCGACATTTGAGGATATTTACGATTGAATCGTGGTATGTTAAAAACATAATGGACAACATATAATAGTAAATTTAGTTATAGTTGAACAATTCATATTGCACTATTTGTTTGTGGCTCAGCACGAACCTGAAATAAATCGCGAACATCCTCATTCACTCATTTCAGGTGTCTAGCCCAACCTGTCTCCGGATCATATTCTTCATTTTCATCAACTGGGGATGTAATGGAGTTGATGGCTCCCTTCGAAGGGCGCCATTTGGCTAAGTGTCCCTTTTCCTTACTCAGTTTACTCGTTGGTAGCTGGGCAACTTTTCTTGGTGTGCAACTGTTTTCCACGATGTTTACATTAGGCGTCCTGCTGACGTGAGACATCGCGATCCGAATTTCTACGTGCTCCACGCCCACGTTGATGTTTGTTGTAATCACGCTGGACTTCGCTTACGCGCAGTTTCTCAGCAGCAAGTGATACTATGTGTTGTTTAGACAGTTTATCGGTACGACATATGTCAATTGTCTTGGCTAATGTCAACTTTTCTTCATTGAAGAGACGTAAACGTAGTGGGTTTTCTAACACACCTAGAAAGGTGTCCTATATCAGTTCATCTTTCAAGTTCTCATACTTACAAGTAGATGCAATAGTCTTGAGATCAGTC
>JAXDRA010001207.1:0-17850 GCA_034190875.2 Urechis unicinctus
ATAACTCAATGCTTTATCATGCCGTCCAAGGCTGTTGTTATATCTATTCATATCCTTGATTAATAAGCATCAGATACAGAGAGAAAGATATAGCCAATTTTTTAAATCATTCATCTGATCCGTCCAATCGATATCATTCCAACGTATTGAAAAAGGGCAAATAATTGCCGAAGTTGCAATCAACCAGTCGTTATTTGTAATTTGAGATACATTTTAATATTGTTGCTCATCATAAGACCTGTTGTTGAAGTCGTCACTTGGTGTTATTGGTAATTTTAAATACAATCTGCCCGGCTGCCAATTAGTTAGTCGCTAGCCAGCCCATTTTAATTACAATTAGAATCGATCATTCCACCGTTCCGGGATGTTCCAATACTTTAGCTTGCTATTCAGTGACGTTATTGGATGACCAGGCAAAGTGCAAATGTAGATGATTTTGAAGCAATGTTGGAATCTGGGCGATGGATTTCTATGTTAACTGTCACAATTTTTAATCACCTGTTCCCAATTAAGATGCAATTAAGGCGATTCTGCGCTTCGCTAATTATGAAGGGTTCATAACATTTGTGTGCCCTGCAATGACATGAATAATTATCGATAATCTGCCTTGAATCAAATCACTTCTGTGACTAATTCACTGACAGTTGGCATGCAGATTGAAAACTTACCACAAATGCAGTAGCTCTTTGATTTAGTATGACCATGATCGTGTTATGGGATCATTGCTTTAATACTGTTTTCTTCAGACTGCTTTCAAATTTTGGAAAAGTGTTTGTGGAACGTAGACTGCCCTAATAAGGCAACAAATGCAATCATATGGCTGTTCTGACTTTGATGGTGCATGTTGTTCATACAAGCCCCATACCCTCGACCCTGAGTGATGAATCAACTAAGATAGATTGCGTCAAAAACAACTCTGGTATTTTGACTCTGTGGTTTTCAATCGCATTTTCTTCAGTATAAATTGCTATGACAGCAGACCCTGCTGACGAATTGATTAGGGACTTGCTAAAAAAGGGAGCATAATCTGATAACATGAAACTATGCCGCGTATATCAATCTTCGGTATGCGTAGGTACCGTATCATCCCTCATGCATCATCTATGAGTTCATATGCGCTCCCCAAATAGTACCTGGCACTAGGTCTTTCACAGTTCGTGGATCCGTTTGAAGTTCTCTCACTCGAGCGCGCGTCCAGATCGTATCAACGCGCGTCACGGAGCGTGTCATCAAGGTGACGTGACTGTGATTGGAATCATGAACGCCTCGGCGCGCACCGAATCACTGACGTGAGATTACCGCTGGTTGGGGAAAAGACGACCATTGGGTGTATAAAATAAGCCACCCAGTTTCCAATCAACATGTCTCTTAACCATGACAATTCACAAACCAATTTATCACCATTCGCTGATATTGGCAACCTCTTGACTGAATACTGAGACTTTAGGCTGCTTGCTCTCATAAACAAGTGGTTGAAATCGCTTGTGTTTTTCATTACATTCTCGTGTACATCAGTTGTGAAGTTTTTATTGCGATCGTCCTCTTTGATTTGCATTGCATTTGCTTTTAGTAGATATGTTTTCAGCAAAAACAGGACATGGATGCTGGAAACGCATTTAAGCTGGTGCAACGGGTTGAACGCAGACTACAACAACGCGCCTGTGACCAATTGGACCTCCTCAACGCGCGACTTGACGCTCTCCACAGTCGTCTAGCTTCCACTCAGCCTGATGGAACCCGTGGCTTACCAGCTTCACCTGAGATCGCGTGGTGGAGGGAGTAAGTGGGCATGTTCTTCCAGTACGCAGACATGCGTGCGCATGACTTGCTTATCTATGGGAAGTGATAGAGAGAAGATGGTCAGGTAATTCGTCTGGCTCGGGAGCCATGTTGGCACCAGGAGTGGGCGCTGACGTCCGGGGAGGTGGAGTCTGAAGTTTGGTCTCCGATCACTGTTTTGTGATAATGCAATAAGTTTGTCTTCTGTCTGTTGTATTTTCCTTCGTTCTTCCAGACAGCAGCAGTCGCGCATGGTGGACTACTTTTCATAAAGTCGTTTAATAATGCACCGATTATTTATGGCTCAAGTACCCTACTTTTTCTTTCTGGCGGAATACCGTTTGAGGAGGGTCAGCTGTAGATTAAATCAGATGACAAGAAACAAATGGTTTGTCTTTGTGGCCAGCAATGGGCCCATTGGTATTTCTAAGCTCCAACATAGCCCAGGGTAGTGGTCAACCTTATTTTATTTCCCACGATGAATAAGCTTTAAAACAGACAAAAAAAACGTTACCAAAAGAAGACCTGCTTGTGTTGGTGTATGAACGATTTGTGCAGTGTGTCCACTTATGTTACTCCGAGGTCCGGATATTTGTATGGCCTTGTTTATATTTTCAGATGGAATCCTTAACCACCGACTATTGATGACCCCAGCAGGTCGATGATGCGCGCCCACTTTCGTGCTGCACGAAAGTTGCATGTGAAAAAGCACCAATTTTATCATGCTAAGCTTTCATGAGTTAACCAGACCAGACACTATCGCAGCCACCATCGCGTCACGGACCAGGACTGACAAGCTGACGACGTTAATATTGGTGCTCATCATAACATACGAAATGTAATTCGAAAACCTATGAATGGTGTTTCACTGCGCTCTGACCATGTGAAAATAATATGTTTAAAATGAACTTCCATATCATTGGTCCCATATTTAAAGGTATTTATCCACCTCAAGTAACATGCAAATTGCGCGAGTCAAGCTGTGGTATATTCCATGAAGTACTTGTTGTCACTCCTATTTGTTTGGTAGATTGGATTTGGTTTCAACTTCCAGTGCACAATCATCGTACACCACATGTTCACAATTACCTTTGCAAGTCACTCTGCAATAACTCAATGCTTTCTCAATGCCGCCCCAAAGGCTGTTGTTATATCTATTCAATATCCTTGATTAATAAGCATCAGATACAGAGAGAAAGATATAGCCAATTTTTTTTTAAAACATTCATCTGATCCGTCAGAATCGATATCATTCCACGTATTGAACGGGCAAATAATTGCCGAAGTGTGCATCAACCGTCGTTATTTGTAATTTGAGAACTTAATATGTTCTCATCATAAACCGTGTGAGTCTCCTTGGTGTATTGGTATTTTAATACAATTGCCGGCTGCACATTGTCGCTAAGCAGCCCAATTTTATTACAATTAGAATTCGATCATTTCCATTCCACCGTTACCGGGATGTTCCAATACTTCGCTGCTATTCAGTGACGTTATTGGATGACGCAGGAAAGTGCAAATGTAGATGATTTTGAAACAATGGGGTTGTGAATCTGCGATGGATTTTTTATGTTAACAACTGTCACAATTTTAATCCCCTGTTCCCAATTAAGATGCAATATAAGGCGATGTCTGCGCTTCCTCATTATGAGGGTTCATGAACATTTGTGTTCCCTGCAAATGACCTGCAAATAATTATCGTAATACTGCCTTGATCAACTCACTTCTGTGCCTAATTCAACTGACCGTTGGGCATCCGATTGAAAAAATTACCACATGCAGTAGCTCTTGATTTTTGGTAGACATGATCGGTTGTTATGGGTAGTCATGCGCTTGAATACTGTTGCTTCAGACTGCTTTCAATTTTTGGAAAAGTTTTGTGGACGTAGACTGCCACTAATAAGGCAACAAATCAATCATATAGGCCTTTTCTGACTTTGATGGTGCAGTTGGTCATACAGCCCCATACCCTCGACCTGTAGTGGATAATCAACTAATATAGATTTGTCGTAAAAACAACTTCTGTGTTTGATACTCTGGTGGTGTCCAATCGCATTTTTTTCAGTATAAATGTCTATGACAGAAAGCAGAACCCTGCGACGACTTGATTAGGACTTGCTAAAGGAGGCATAATCTGATAACATACACGATGGCCTCGTATATCAATCTTCGGGAGCGTAGTACCGTACATCCCTCCATTGGGGCATGCTCTATGAGTACCTCCACATCAATGCGCTCCCCAAAATATACCTGGCACCAGGTCTTCTTCACACATTTCGTCTGGGATCGTTAAGTTCTCGTCACATCGAGCGCGCGTCCAAGCGTATCAACGCGCGTCACGGGGGCGTGTCATCAGGTGACGTGGATGTGATTGGTAATCATGGAACGCCTCTGGCGCGCACCTAATTCCTGACGTGAGATTACCGCTGGTTGGAACAGACGCCATTGGGTGTATAAAACCACCCCTTCACAAGCAACATTGTCTCTTCAACCATACATTCACCAACAATTCTACCTATCGCTGATATTGCACATCTTGACTAATAACTGAGACTAGGCGCTTGCTCCTCATAAACAAGTGTGAGATCGCTGTGTTTTCATTACAGTTCTCGTGTACATCGTTTTGAGTTTTTAAATTTCGAATCTGTCTCTTGATTTGCATGCATTTGCTGTTTAGTCGGGATTTTTTCAGGCAGATAAACGTACAGATCTGAACGCATTTTTAAACTGTGGCAACGGTTGAACGCAGACTACAACGGCGCCTGTTGACCAATTGGAACCTCCTCAAACGCGTCCGCTTGACGCTCTCCCCAGTCCTTCTAGCTTCACACTCAGCCTGAGGACCCTGGCTTACCAGCTTTCAACTTCACATGAGATCATCGTGGTGGAGGGAAGAGGGGAATGTGTTCTTCCATTAGCAGACATGCGTGCGCATGACGTGCTTATCTATGGGAAGTGATGAGAGAAATGGTCAGTAATGTCGTCTGGCTCGGAGCCAGTTGCCACCGTTCAAGTGGGCGCTGACGTCCGGGGAGGTGGAGTCTGAGGTTTTGGTCTCCGAGCACTGTTTTTGGGTGATAATGCAATAATTTTGTCTTCTGTCTGTTGTATTTTTTCCCTTTGTTCCATCCAGACAGCAGCACACGCAGCCACAGGTGGTGGCCTACTTTCATAAAGTAGTTTAAAATGCACCGCTTTTATTACTTCAGAGTAACTCTACTTTTTCCGCTGAATACCGTTTGAGGGTCTGTTGTAGATGAAATCGGATACAGAAACCAAAAATGTTTGTCTTGGTTTCAGCCATTGGGCAGCATTGGTATTCTAATCCCAAGCCATAGCCCTTGACGTAGCGGCCCAGGGTAGGTCGATTTACTTCAATTTCTCCACGATAATGATCATATGCAGTGGTGTCCACTTATGTTACTCAGAGGTTCCGGGATGATTTGTATGGCCCCATTGTTATTTTTCAGATGGAAGCCTTACCACCTGACTATTGAGACCCAAGCAGGGTCTATGAGGCGCCCAATTAGTGCTGCACAAAGTTGCAATGTGAAAACACCAATTTATCATTCTAAGCTGTCATGGAGTAAACAGGACACATCGCAGCACCATCGCTTCATGGAGAGACGTGGTGAAGCTGACGACTTACTATTGGTGCTGCTCAAACAATACGAATTATTCGAACAGATGAATTGGTTTCACTGTGTCCTAACCCATGTGAAAATAAATATGTTTAAAATGGTACGTCCAATGTCATTGTCATTTTAGAGGTATTTATCACCTCAAGTAACTGCACATTTAGAGGAGGCAAGCTGTGTATTTCCAATGAGTAACTTGTTGTCACTCTGATTTGTTTGGGTTATGATTGGGGGTTTGGGGGTTCAACTTCCAGTGCACACATCACCGTACACCACATGTTCCATTACCTTTGCAGTCACTCTGCAATAACTCAATGCTTTAATCATGCCGCCAAGGCTGTTGTTATATCGATTCATATCCTTGATTAATAAAGCATCCAGATACAGAGAAAAGATATAGCCCAATTTTTTAACTCAAATCATCTGATCCGTCAGATACGAATATCATTCCCCGGTGAACGGGCAAATAATTCCGAAAGTGGCAATCAACCTTCCGTTATGTTGTAATTTGAGATAACATTTTAATCTGTTGCTCATCATAAGACCTGTTGTTGACATCGTTACTCACTTGGTGTTATGGTAATTTTTAAATACAAATCTGCCCGGCTGCCACTTAGTCGCTAAGCCAGCCCAATTTTATAATTACATTAAGAATTTCGAATCATTTCAAAAACCGTTCCGGTGTTCAATACTTTAGCTTGCTCATTCAGTGACGTTTATTGCTGAACGCAAGGCAAAGTGCAATGTAGATGATTTTGAAAGCAATTGTTGGAATCTGGCGATGATGTCTATTTAACTGTCAACATTTTAAATCACTCAACCTGTTCCCAATAAAGATGCCAATATAAGGCATTCTGGCGCTTCGCTCATTAATGAAGGGTTCATCACTTTGTGTTCCCTGCAAACATGAATGATTATGTAATCTGCCTTGAATCAATCACTTCTGTGACTAATTCACTGACAGTTGGCATGCAGATGGAAAACTTACCACAAATGCAGTAGCTCTTTATTTAGGTAGACCAGGATCGGTGTTTTTGGGTAGTCCTGCTTTAATACTGTGCCTTCAGACTGCTTTCAAATTTACAGACGACATGGGTGTATAAAATAAGCCCCCCATTCACAATCAACATTTTCTCTTAACCAACATTCACAAACCAATTCTACCATTTTCCCATATTGGACCACTTGACTTAATACGAGACTAGGCTGCTTGCTCTCATAAACAAGTGGTTGAAATCGCTTGTGTTTTTTCTTACAAATTTCGTGTCCCTCATTTGTGAAGTTTTATTGCAAACGTCTCTTGATTGGGATTGCTTTGCCCGGTTATAGATATGTTTCACAAAAACAGCTGGATGCTGAACCCCATTTAAGCTGTGGCACCGGTTGAAAAACAGATACAAAAAGCGCCTGTGACCTTGGGAACCCCCCCCTAACCCCGCGAATTTACGTCTTTCCCCTCTCCAGGGTTCCACCCCCAGCCTGATGGACCCTTTGGGTTAAAAGCTTACATGGAGATCAGCGTTGGAGGGAGTAAGGGCCTTTCTTCCCGTACGGGGAGACTGCGTGCGCATGACTTTTCTTTCTTGGAGTGTGGAGAAAGATTGTCAGGTGTACTTTCGTCTGGCTCGGCGGGAGCCATGTTGGCGGAGTGGCGCTGACGTCCCCGGGGGGGTGGAGTCTGAAGGTTTGGTCCTCCGATCACTTGTTTTGGATATGCCATAAGTTTGTCTTCTGTCTGTTGTTAATTTTCCTTCGTCCATCCATACAGCATCCGCAGCCGAGAAGGGTGGACTACTTTTCATAAGTAGTTTAATGCACCGATGGATTATGCTCAAGTAACCTACTTTTATTCCGCTGAATGACCGTTTGAGGGTCGGTTGTAATGAACGGATGACAAGAAACAAATGGTTGTCTTGTTGCAGCAGTGGTCACGCAAGTTGTATTCTAAGCCCAGCGCATAGCCAGTGACTTGCGCCCAGGTATGTCAGATTTACTTCATTTCCCACGTATAATGATCATAGATGTGTCCACGATGTTACGCAGATGTCCCGGAATTTGTATGATGGCCTTGTTATGTTTTCCAGATGGAAGCCTTAACCACCTGACTATTGATGACCAACAGGTCGATGCCTGGCGCCCACTTTAGCTGCTGCACAAAGTTGCATGTGAAAAAGCCAAACCCAATTTAATCATGCTAACTGTCCATGCGTAAACGCATGAAACTATCGCAAGCCACCATCACGTCATGGAGAGGACTGGGGAAAGCCTGACGGACGTTAATATTGGTGCTCACTCCATAAACAATACGAATTGTATTCGAACATATGAAGTGTTCACTGTGTCTGACATGAGTGAAAATAAATTGTTAAAATGTACTTCCATGTTCATTGGTCATATTAGAGAGGTAGGTATCACCTCAATTAACGTGCAAATTTAGAGGAGCCAAGCTTGGTAATCTTCCCATGAGTACTTGTTGTCACTCTCTATTTTTTGGTAGATTTTGGGTTTGGGGTTTAACTTCCGTGCACAATCCAGCGTACACCACATTTTCACAATTTACCTTTGCAGTCACTCTGCAATAACTCCCTTGCTTTGCAAGCTGCCAAGGCTGTTGTTTATTCTATTCAATATCCTTGATTAATAAGCATCAGATACAAAGAGAAAGATAGGCCAATTTTTTGAAAATCATTCATCTATCCGTCAGAATCGATAGTCATTCCACCTCTTGAACGGGCAATACATTGCCGAAGTGTGCAATCAAACGTTGGTTATTGTAATTTAGATACATTTTTAATATGTTGCTCATCATAATACCTGTTGTTGAAGGCGTCACTTGGTGTTATTTGGTAATTTTAAATACAAACTCCCGGCCTGGCCACATTAGTGTCGCTAGTCCACCCCAATTTTAATTACAATTAGAGGATTCGATCATTTCCAGCCAAGTTCCGGGAGTTCAATACTTAAGCTTGCATGGCAGTGACGTGTTGTATGAACGCAGGCAAAGTGCAAAGTAGATGAGTTTTTTTTTTTGAGCAATTTTGGAATCTGGCGAACTGGTTTTCTATTTAACTGTCACGATTTTTAAAATCACACGCTGTTCCCATTAGATCAAAGTATAGCGATTTCTGCCTTCGCTAATTATGAGGGTTCATAACATTTGTGTGCCCTGCAATGACATGAATAATTATCGCTAAATCTGCCTTGAATCAAATCACCATTCTGTGACTAATGTCACTGCCAAGTGTGGGCAGGCAATTGAAAACTTAACCACAGGCATTAGCTCTTGATTTAGGTAGACCATGGCGATCGTGTTATTGGTAGGCATTGCCTTTATACTGTTTGCTCAGACTGCTTTCAAATGTGGGAAAAGTGTGTGGAACGACCTGCCACTAAAAAAGGCAACAATGCATCATATAGGCTGTGCGGACTTTGAGGGGCAGGTTGGTCATCCAAGGCCCCTACCCTCGACCCTGGAGTGGAATGAATCAACTAATATAGATTGCGTAAAAACAACTCCTGTATTTTGACTCTGTGGTTTCAATCGCACTTTTCTTCTTCAGTATAAATTTCTAGGACAGCAGACCCTTCTGACTAATTGATTCGGGAAATTCTAAAAAAAGGGCATAAAACTGAAACCCTTAAAATATGGCCCCGTATACAATCTTCGGGGATGCGTAGTACCGGGATCATCCCCCCATGCATGCACTATGAGGTTTTTATGCCTCCCCAAAAAATACCTGGCCCCTAGGGCTTTTCACAGTTCTGGGGGCCTTTTAAGTTCTTTTCCCCCCGACGCGCGTCCCGAGCTTTCAACGCGCGTCACGGAGCGTTTCCTCAAAGGGCGTGACTGTGATTGGAATCAAAGAAACCCTCGGCGCCACCGAATCACTGACGTGGGGTTTTTCCCCTGGTTGGAACAACGACCTTGGGGTTTATAAAATAAGCCCCCCAGTTCACAAAAATCAAAAATTTTCCCCTTAACCCAGACCCCACAAACCCAAATTTTAAAAAATTTGCTATATTGGGCCCATCTTGACTTTAATCTGAGACTAGGCTTCTTGCTCTTTATAAAAAAGTGGGTTTAAATTTTGGGGTTGTTTTTTCATTTCATTCTCGTGTACCTCATTTTGAATTTTTAAATTTCGAATCGTCTCTTTGAGTTGCAAATTTCATTTGCTGTTTAGTAGATATGTTTTACAAAAAAAGGGCATGGATTCCCGGAAACGCATTTAAGCTGTGGAACGGGTTGAACGCAGACTACAACGCCCCTGGCCAATTTGGGCCTCCTCAAAAAGCGCGACTTGACCTCTCCCAGTTTGTCTACTTCCCTCAGCCTGATGGACCCGTGGCTTACCAAACTTCACATGGAGATCAGCGGGTGGAGGGGGGAAAGGGGGATGTTTTTTTCCAGTACGCAACTCTGCGCATGAAAGTTTCTTATCATGGGGAATGATGGGGGAAAAAAATGGTTTGGTAATGGGCGCTTGGGTCGGGAGCCAAAGTTGGCACCGGAAATGGGCGTGACGTCCCCCGGGGGGGGGAAATCCCGAAAGGTTTTGGGGGCCCCTCCCAGCCCCTGTTTTTTTTTATAATGCAATAAGTTTTTTTCTTCTGTCCCGTTGTATTTTTTCCCTTCCTTTTCCCTCCATAAAGCAGCACCTAGCAGGGGGGACTACTTTTTATAAAGTAGTTTAATTTCAAACCCATTTTTATCCAATTTAACCCCTTTTTTCCCCTGAATATACCGTTTTAAGGGGCCGGTTTTTAGAGGAAAACGTGACAAGAAAAAAATGGGTTTTCTTGGTTGGGAGCGGGCCCCGCATTGGTAATTTTCCAACCCCAGCCATACCAGTGACTTAGCGCCCAGGGGGTCGATTTACTTTTTATTTTCCCCCGATAATGATCATTGGGAGTGTTCCCTTATGTTACCCCAGAGGGCCGGGTATTTTTATGGCCTTGTTATTTTTCAGATGGAACCCTTAAAACCAACCCGACTATTGATTTAACCCCATCAGGGCGTTTTGGCCCCACTTTAGTCTGCCCAAATTTGCTGTGAAAAGCACCAAATTTTCATGCTAACTGTCATAGTAAACCCGGACACTTTTCCAGCCACCCCCCGCGTCAATGAAGGGCTGGGAAAACTGACGACGGTTTTTTATTGGGGCCTCATAACAAAACGAATTTTTCGAACTTGAATGTTTTCCCCTTTTTTGACCATTTGAAAATAAATAGTTTTTAAAAAGTACTTCCTGTTCATTTGGGCATATTTAGAGGTAGTTATCACCTCAAGTAACGGGCAAATTTTGAGGAAAGGGGGGCTGGGTAAAATTTCCCAAAGAAGTACTGTTTTCACCCCATTTGTTTGGTAGGGTTGGATTTGGGTTTTAACTTCCCGTGCACAATCAGCGGACACCCATTTTTACAATTACCTTTTTTTAAATCCCCCTGGGAAAAACTCCCAAAGCTTTATCAATGCCCGCCAAGGGTGTTGTTATATCTATTTAATAGCCTTGATTAAAAAGCATCAAAATTTCCAAAAGGGGAAAAATTTTTCCCAAATTTTTTTTAAAACATTCATCTGACCGTCAGAATCTATCAAATTTCCCAAAGTTTGAAAGGGCAAAAAATTGGGCCCAATTTGCAAACAACCCCGTTTTTGTAATTTGGAAAAACATTTTAAAAAATTGTTGCTCCCTCATAAACCTGTTGTTGAAGTCGGCCCCTTGGGGTTATTGGTAATTTTAAATACAAAACTGCCCGGGTTTCCACATTTGTCGCTAAGCCAGCCCCAAATTTTTAAATTTCAATTAAAAATTCATTTATTTCCACCGTTCCCGGGGTTTTTCCCAAAACTTTAAAACTTTCTATTTTTGACGTTATTTGGGTGGGCGCAGGCCCAAAATGCAAAAATAGATGTTTTTAGCAAATTTTTGGGAAACTGGCGAAGGGGTTTCTATGTTAAAATGTCACAATTTTTAAAACACCTTTCCCAATTAAGATGCAATATAAGGGGTTCTGCCTTTGCTAATTATGAAGGGGTTTATAAAAAATTTTTGGGGCCCTGCAATGACTAATAATTTCGATAAACTGCCCTTTAAACAAAACACCTTTTGTGACTAATTTTTCCCGGGCAAGTTTTGGGAGCAATTGAAAACTTACCACATGGGGAGCTCTTTGATTTAGGTAAAACCATGAAACGGGGTTATGGGGAGTCTTGCTTAAAATTTTTTCTTCAGACTGCCCTTTTAAAATTTTTTTGGGAAAATGTTGTGGGAAGTGACTGCCCCTAATAAGGCAACAAATGCCCTCATATAGGGGTTCTGATTTTATGGGTGCTGTTTTGGGGGTACAAACCCCATACCCTCCCACCCTGGAGTGGATAATAAATAAGATAATTGCGTAAAACAACTCCCGTATTTTGAAATCGGGGGTTTCAAAACGCATTTTTTTCAGTTGAATTTTTTAACAGCAGACCCTGCGACGAATTTATTGGGAATTGCTAAAAAAGGAGGGATAATCTTATAACTAAACCCAAAGCCCCGTAATCAACTTCCTATGCGAGGTCCGTATCATCCCTCCATGCATGCATCTATGAGTTCATATGCCCTCCCCAAAATTACCCCGGCACAGGGGCTTTTTACATTCGGGATCCGTTGAAGTTTTTCCTTTAAAACCCAGCGCGCCCTCCAAAAGCCTATCAAGGGCGTCCCGGAAACGTGGGCAACAAGGTACGTGACTGTGATTGGGGAAACAGGGAAAGCCTCGGCCCCGCACCGAATCACTGACGTGAGATTACCGTGGTTTGGAAAAGACGACCATTGGGGTTATAAAAAAAGCCCCCCAGTTTACAATCCCAAAATTTTCTTTAACCAGACCCAAATTTTTAAAACCCAAATTCCCAAACCCTTCGTGAATTGGACACTCTTGACTGAAACGGGGGACTAGGGCCCGTTGCTTCATAAAAAGGGGGTTGAAAACGCTTGGTTTTTTTATTTCCCTTTCTTGGGGTTTTCTCAGTTTTTTTAAGTTTTTTTTTGCGAATCGTCCTTTGATTTGCATGCATTTTCTGTTTGTTTGATATGTTTCGCCCAAAAAAAGGACATGGGTTGGAAAAGCATTTAAGCTGTGGGGGAAAAGGGGTTTAAAAGCAGACTACAAAGCGCCGGGGACCAATTGGACCCCCCCAAAAGCGCGACTTGACGCCCCCACATGGCTGTTCCACTCACCCGAGGGGAAAAAACCCTGGCTTCCCCCCTTTACATGGGGAAACGCGTGGTGGGGGGGGAAGGGGCATTTCTTCCAGTAGCCGACATGCGTGGGGCCCTACGTTTTCTTATCTATGGGGAAATGTGAGGGAAAATGGTCGGGGAATGTCGTCTGGCTCGGGAGCCTGGGTTTGGGACCGGAAGTGGGGGCTGAGTCCCCGGGGGGGTGGAGTCCCGAAGGTTTTGGGCCTTTGAGCCCGTTTTTTTTGATAATGAAAAGTTTTTTTCTTCTGTTCCCGTTTTATTTTCCCCTTTGCCATTTCCCAAAAGCAGCACCAGAGGGTGGGGCTACTTTTTATTTTTGTAGTTTTAATTTCACCGATTTTTTATCCAAGTAACCCTTTTTCCGCCCGAAAAACCGTTTGAAGGGGGGGGTTTTTTAGTGAAATGGGGACAAAAAAAACCAAAAGGTTGTCTTGGTTGCAGCCCGGGGGACGCATTGGTTTCCCAAACCCAGCCATACCCGTGAATTAGCGCCCCGGGTGGTCGATTTTTTTCATTTCCCACGGAAAAAAACTGAAAAAAATCGGCATGGTTTTTCAACTTAGGTTATTCTCAGAGGCCCGGGAAATTTTTAGGGCCTTTTTTTATTTTTTAGATTGGGGGAACTTTTTAAACCCCCTGACTATTGAGGGGGCCCCGCAGGGCGATTATGGCCCCACTTTAGGTTCTTTCCCAATTTGCTGTGAAAAGCACCAATTTTCATGCTAACTTTCCCTTTTTAAACCAGGACCTATCGCAGCCACCCACCCCCGTCAATGAAGGGCTGGGGAAACTACGACGTTTTAATATTGGGGTTTCCATCATAACAAAAACGAATGTATTCGAACTCTGAAGGTTGGGTTTCCCCGTGGGCTGCCATGTGAAAAAAATATTTTAAAATGTACTTTTGTTTTATTTGGGCATATTTAAAAGGTAGTTATCACCTCAAGTTAAAAGTGCAAATTTAGAGGGGCAAGCTGTGGTATATTCCAATGAAGTTCTTGTTGTACCCTTTTTTTTGGGAAAATTGGGTTTGGGTTTAAATTCCATTTTCACACAAGCCCTAAACCCCTGTTCCAATTTCCTTTGCAACCTCTGCAAAAACTCAAAGCTTTAAAACAAAGCCCGGGCAAGGCTGTTGTTATATCTATTCAATCCTTGATTAAAAAACAACAGATACAAGAGAAGATAAGGGCCAATTTTTTAAAACATTCCTGATCCGTCCCGAATCGATACATTCCAAAGTAAAGGGCCGGGGGAAAAAATTTTCCGAAGTGGCAATCAACCGTCGTTATTTTAATTTTAATACATTTTAATATTGTTGCGCATCAAAACCGGGTTTTTGAAGGGGCCGGGACTTGGGGGATTTTTTAATTTTAAATACAAATCTGCCCGGCTGCCCCCTTGTCGCTAAACCCCCCTTTTTAAATTTCAATTTGAATTTGATTTATTTTCCCCCGTTCCGGGTTTTCCCAAAACTTTGCTTGGGTATTCAGTTACGTTATTTGGGGTTTAACCGGGGAAAGTGCAAAAAGTTTGTGTTTTTGAAGGGATTTTTGGAATCGGCGATGGATTTTATGTTTTAACCCGTCCCCATTTTTAAAAACACCCCTTCCAAATTTGATGCAATAAAGGCGATTCTGCGCTTTGCTAATTAGAAGGGGTTTAAAAACATTTTTTGTGCCCTGAAAGACATAATTTAAATTTTCCCAAATTTAAAACTGCCTTGAAACCCAAAACACTTCTGTGACTTTAAATTTCCCGACAAGTTTTCTTTTCAGATTGAAAACTTTCCACAATGCAGTAGCTCTTTGATTTAGGGAGAAACCCTTATCGGGGTTAGGGTAGTCTTGCTTTTAAAATGTTGCTTCAGAAATGCTTTCAATTTTGGGAAAAAGGTTTGTGGAACTTTGACTTCCACTAATAAGGGAACAAAAACAATCATATAGGCTTTTTTTTGACTTTGAAAGGGGGCATTTTTTTGGATACAAAACCCCATACCCTCGCCCCCGGAGTTTGGGGTAATCAACTAAGATAAAGGGGTAAAAAAAACTCTGTTTTTTTTGGGCTCTTTTTTTTCAAAACGATTTTCCCTTTGTATAATTTCCCATGACAGCAGGGCCCTTCCCACGAATTGATTTGGGACTTGCTAAAAAGGAGCATAATCCTGTAACATGAACTATGCCGCGTATATCAAATTTTTCGGGAAAAGCGTAGGGACCCCTAAACAAACCCTCCATGCATTTCATCTATGAGTTCATATGCGCCCCCCCAAAATAGTACCTGGCACTATTTTTTTTTCACAGTTCTTGGGGTCCGTTGAATTTTTCTCACTTGAGCGCGCGTTCCCGAGCGATCCAAAGCGCGTCACGGGGCGTGTCATCAAGGGGACGTGAAATTTGTTGGAAAACAGCGCCTCGGCGCGCACCCCAATCCCCGACGTAATTTCCGCTGGTTTTAACAGACACCTTGGGGGGTATAAAAAACCACCCCCTTTTACACAACAAAGTCTCCTTTAAAACCCGACAATTCACCCAAAACCCAAAATTTTACCCCTTCGCTGATATTTGGGCACATCTTTACTGAAACTGAGGGAAAAAATGGCGGGTTGCTCCATAAACAAGTGGTTGAAATGCTTTTTGTTTTTCATTCATTCTCGTTACATCAGTTTTGTGAAATTTTTTTGCGAATCGTCCCTTTGATTTGCTTGTTTTTCCTTTTTTTTAGATATGGGTTTAGCCCAAAAAAGGACATGGATGCTGGAAAAGCATTTAAATGTGGCAACGGGTTTGGGAAACCCGACTACAAACGCCCTGTGACCAATTGGGACCTCCTCCAACCCCGCGACTTTTACCCTCCCCCCCACAGTCTCTAGCTTCCAAATCAGCCCCGATGGACCCCTGGCTTACCAGCTTCAATGGAATCAGCGTGGGGGGAGGGAGTAAGGGGGGATGTTTTTCCCAGTACGCAGACTGCGTGCGCATGACGGTTTTCTTTCTAAAGGGAAAATTATTTTTGGGAAAATTTTCAGGTAATTGGGTCTGGCTCGGGAGCCCTGGTTTTGGCCCCCCGGGAAATGGGCGCTTTACGGGCCGGGGGTGGGATCTGAAGGGTTTTGGGCTCCGGCACTGTTTTGTGATATGCAATAAATTTTTTCTTCTTTGGCTGTTGTTTTCCCTTTGGTCCCCTCCAACCGCAGCAGCCGAGCAGGGTTTGGGCTTCTTTTTATAAAGTTTTTAATGCACCATTTTATGCTCAATAAACCCACTTTTTTTCCCCTGAAAAACCCTTTTTAGGGCCGGTTTTTAGATGAAAACGGGGTGACAAGAAAAAAATGGTTTTTCTTTTGGGTTTCAGCAGGGGGCACGCCCCCGGGATTTTAAACCCCGCCTACCATTTATTTGCGCCCAGGGGGGTCCCGATTTACTTTTATTTTTCCCCCGATAATGATCATATGCATGTGTTTCCCCTTATTTTACTCCCGGGGGTCCCGGGTTTTTTGTTGGCCTTGGGTTTTGTTTTCAATGGAAGCCCTTTAAACCCCCGGCTATTTATGACCCAAACAGGTCGTTGAAAGGCGCCCACTTTAGTGCTGCCCAAAGTTTTCTGTAAAAGCACCCAAATTTTTCCCTGCCAAGCTTTTCATGGTAAAAAAGGAAAACTATCCCCCCATCCCGCGTCAGGGAAGGACGGGGAAAACTGACGACGTTAAATTTTTTGTCATCATAACAATACAATGTTTCCCAAAAATATGAATGGGGTTTTTTCTGTTCGACCATGTGAAATAAATATGTTTAAAATGTACTTCCTGTCATTGGTCATATTTAGAGGTAGTTAAACACCTCAAGTAACGTGCAAATTTAGAGGAGGCAAGCTGTGGTATATTTCCCAAAGAATACTTGTTGTCACTCTATTTGTTTGAATTGGGTTTGGTTCAACTTCCGGCAAATCGCGTACACCACATGTTCACAATTACCTTTGCAAATCACTCGCATAACTCAATGCTTTATCAAAGCCGTCAAGGCTGTTGTTATATCTATTCATATCCTTGATTTAAAAGCATCAGATACAGAGAGAAAGTTAAACCAATTTTTTAAATCATTCATCTGATCCGTCAGAATCGATATCCTTCCAAAAGTATTGAACGGGCAAATAATTGCCGAAGTGGGGCAATCAACCGTCGTTATTTGGGAATTTGAGATACATTTTAAAATTGTTGCTACATAAGACCTGTTGTTGAAGTCGTCAATTGGTTTATTGGTAATTTTAAATACAAATCTGCCCGGCCTGCCCCATTAGTCGCTAAGCCGCCCAATTTTAATTACAAATTTAGAATTCGATCATTTCCGCCGTTCCGGGATGTTTTCCAAAAACTTAGCTTGCTATTCTGACGTTATTGGATGAACGCAGGCAAAGTGCAAAGTAGATGATTTTGAAGCAATTGTTGGAATCTGGCGATGGATTTCTATGTTAATTGTCACAATTTTAAATCACCCTGTTCCCATTAAGAGCAAATATAGGCGATTCTGCGCTTCGCTAATTATGAAGGGTTCAAACATTTTTGTGCCCTGCAATGACATGAATAATTATCGATAATCTGCCTTTAATCAAATTTCTGTACTAATTTACTGACAAGTTTGGGATGGGAGATTGAAAAACTTACCCCATGCAGTTTGCTCTTTGATTTAGGTAGACCATGATCGGTGTTATGGGTATATTGCTTAATACTTTTCTTCAGACTGCTTTAAATTTGGAAAAGGTTGTGAACGTAGCTGCATAATAAGGCAACAAATGCAATCAATAGGCTGTTGACTTTATGGTAGTTGGTCATACAAGCCCATACCCGACCTGGAGGGATGAATCAACTAAGATAGATTGCGTAAAAACAACTCTGTATTTGACTCTGTGGTTTCAATCGCATTTTCATATAAATTTCTATGACAGCAGACCCTGCTGACGAATTGATTAGGGACTTGCTAAAAAAGGAGCATAATCTGATAACATGAACTAGACCGCGTATATCATCTATCGGTATGCGTGGTACCGTATCATCCCTCCATAGGCATCTTATAGTTCATATGCGACTCCCCAAAATAGTACCTGGCACTAGGGTCTGTTTCACAGTTCGTGGGATCCGTTGAAGTTTCTCTCCTCAGCGCCGCGTCCAGAGCGTTCAACGCGCGTCA
>JAXDRA010001210.1:0-19705 GCA_034190875.2 Urechis unicinctus
TGCTGTTGTACAGCAATAATCATTTGTCATTGATGAGAATTTTTCCATCCATGTCCTCTGCTGCAGTGCAATGAGCCAAATTTTGCCAGTCCTGAAGTCACAACAAATCTTTAGATCAATTCAATCAGTTGTAGTCGTCAACAAATGAATTGCAAATACCAATTTAATAAAATTTGCTACAGAATACAACTCATACTGTCTCTCTATATACCTGTATTGCAACCTCTGGTAAACTGCTGCACAGGCGATCTAATTGCCAGGAAGTCAACGACAGCAGATCAGGAACCAATGTATGGTTTTTTCTACGAGAGTCCGTTGTCAGCTGTAAAATTTCAATCACACTATCCAGTCACTTATTTACATACCATTACAACTATTACAATAAATATAAATCAAAATCATAAATCCTATTCAAATTATTGCTAATGATTTGTTGATATGTTGATAAAAATAGAAAATAGAAATATTCACATTGAATTTTTATGCTGTAGTACATGTTATGTCAAAACAGTTTGAAAGTCAACTATTTCAATCAATATAAAACAAAATCATAACTCCTATTCAAATTATTGCTAATAATTTGCCTGATATGTTACCAAAAATAGAAAATAAAATATTCACCTGTAATTTTTAGTTTGTAGTACAGTTTATGTCAAAACAATTTCAATGTCAATATTTCAATCAATATTAATCAAAAACACTATTCAAACTATCACTAATGATTTGCATGATATATTATCGAAAAAAGAAACCAAACTATTCACCTGGAATTATAGTCCGTGGGAGAGTTTATGTCAAAGCAATTTTAAAGTTAACAATTTCAATCAATATAAATCGATCATAAATAACATTTAAATGGTCACTAATCATTTGCCTGATATATTATCGAGAAAAGAAATTAAAATATTCACCTTGAATTTTTAGTCTGTAGAACAGTTTTTTTTTGTCAAAAAATAATTTCATAGTCAACTATTTCAATCAATATAAATCAAAATCAAAAAATTGGAAGTTTAATTACAGTAATGAATCCCAAATAGGAGCGAAATGTTACATGAAAACAAATGATGCACCTCATTCACCAGTTATATACGTACCATGTTTAAGTCTTTGTTTGCTGTTGTACAGCAATAATCATTTGTCATTGATGAGAATTTTTCCATCCATGTCCTCTGCTGCAGTGCAATGAGCCAAATTTTGCCAGTCCTGAAGTCGCAACAAATCTTTAGATCAATTCAATCAGTTGTAGTCGTCAACAAATGAATTGCAAATACCAATTTAATAAAATTTGCTACAGAATACAACTCATACTGTCTCTCTATATACCTGTATTGCAACCTCTGGTAAACTGCTGCACAGGCGATCTAATTGCCAGGAAGTCAACGACAGCAGATCAGGAACCAATGTATGGTTTTTTCTACGAGAGTCCGTTGTCAGCTGTAAAATTTCAATCACACTATCCAGTCACTTATTTACATACCATTACAACTATTACAATAAATATAAATCAAAATCATAAATCCTATTCAAATTATTGCTAATGATTTGTTGATATGTTGATAAAAATAGAAAAAAGAAATATTCACATTGAAATTTTTATGCTGTAGTACATGTTATGTCAAAACAGTTTGAAAGTCAACTATTTCAATCAATATAAAACAAAATCATAACTCCTATTCAAATTATTGCTAATAATTTGCCTGATATGTTACCAAAAATAGAAATAAAATATTCACCTGTAATTTTTAGTTTGTAGTACAGTTTATGTCAAAACAATTTCAATGTCAATATTTCAATCAATATTAATCAAAAACACTATTCAAACTATCACTAATGATTTGCATGATATATTATCGAAAAAAGAAACCAAACTATTCACCTGGAATTATAGTCCGTGGGAGAGTTTATGTCAAAGCAATTTTAAAGTTAACAATTTCAATCAATATAAATCGATCATAAATAACATTTAAATGGTCACTAATCATTTGCCTGATATATTATCGAGAAAAGAAATTAAAATATTCACCTTGAATTTTTAGTCTGTAGAACAGTTTTTGTCAAAATAATTTCATAGTCAACTATTTCAATCAATATAAATCAAAATCAAAAAATTGGAAGTTTAATTACAGTAATGAATCCCAAATAGGAGCGAAATGTTACATGAAAACAAATGATGCACCTCATTCACCAGTTATATACGTACCATGTTTAAGTCTTTGTTTGCTGTTGTACAGCAATAATCATTTGTCATTGATGAGAATTTTTCCATCCATGTCCTCTGCTGCAGTGCAATGAGCCAAATTTTGCCAGTCCTGAAGTCGCAACAAATCTTTAGATCAATTCAATCAGTTGTAGTCGTCAACAAATGAATTGCAAATACCAATTTAATAAAATTTGCTACAGAATACAACTCATACTGTCTCTCTATATACCTGTATTGCAACCTCTGGTAAACTGCTGCACAGGCGATCTAATTGCCAGGAAGTCAACGACAGCAGATCAGGAACCAATGTATGTTTTTTTTCTACGAGAGTCCGTTGTCAGCTGTAAAATTTCAATCACACTATCCAGTCACTTATTTACATACCATTACAACTATTACAATAAATATAAATCAAAATCATAAATCCTATTCAAATTATTGCTAATGATTTGTTGATATGTTGATAAAAATAGAAAATAGAAATATTCACATTGAATTTTTATGCTGTAGTACATGTTATGTCAAAACAGTTTGAAAGTCAACTATTTCAATCAATATAAAACAAAATCATAACTCCTATTCAAATTATTGCTAATAATTTGCCTGATATGTTACCAAAAATAGAAAATAAA
Source organism: Urechis unicinctus (assembly GCA_034190875.2). Taxonomy (NCBI): domain Eukaryota; kingdom Metazoa; phylum Annelida; class Polychaeta; order Xenopneusta; family Urechidae; genus Urechis; species Urechis unicinctus. Next base: position 2,833 of record JAXDRA010001210.1, read on the forward strand.
ATATTCACCTGTAATTTTTAGTTTGTAGTACAGTTTATGTCAAAACAATTTCAATGTCAATATTTCAATCAATATTAATCAAAAACACTATTCAAACTATCACTAATGATTTGCATGATATATTATCGAAAAAAGAAACCAAACTATTCACCTGGAATTATAGTCCGTGGGAGAGTTTATGTCAAAGCAATTTTAAAGTTAACAATTTCAATCAATATAAATCGATCATAAATAACATTTAAATGGTCACTAATCATTTGCCTGATATATTATCGAGAAAAGAAATTAAAATATTCACCTTGAATTTTTAGTCTGTAGAACAGTTTTTGTCAAAAATAATTTCATAGTCAACTATTTTTCAATCAATATAAATCAAAATCAAAAAATTGGAAGTTTAATTACAGTAATGAATCCCAAATAGGAGCGAAATGTTACATGAAAACAAATGATGCACCTCATTCACCAGTTATATACGTACCATGTTTAAGTCTTTGTTTGCTGTTGTACAGCAATAATCATTTGTCATTGATGAGAATTTTTCCATCCATGTCCTCTGCTGCAGTGCAATGAGCCAAATTTTGCCAGTCCTGAAGTCGCAACAAATCTTTAGACAATTCAATCAGTTGTAGTCGTCAACAAATGAATTGCAAATACCAATTTAATAAAATTTGCTACAGAATACAACTCATACTGTCTCTCTATATACCTGTATTGCAACCTCTGGTAAACTGCTGCACAGGCGATCTAATTGCCAGGAAGTCAACGACAGCAGATCAGGAACCAATGTATGGTTTTTTTTCTACGAGAGTCCGTTGTCAGCTGTAAAATTTCAATCACACTATCCAGTCACTTATTTACATACCATTACAACTATTACAATAAATATAAATCAAAATCATAAATCCTATTCAAATTATTGCTAATGATTTGTTGATATGTTGATAAAAATAGAAAATAGAAATATTCACATTGAATTTTTATGCTGTAGTACATGTTATGTCAAAACAGTTTGAAAGTCAACTATTTCAATCAATATAAAACAAAATCATAACTCCTATTCAAATTATTGCTAATAATTTGCCTGATATGTTACCAAAAATAGAAAATAAAATATTCACCTGTAATTTTTAGTTTGTAGTACAGTTTATGTCAAAACAATTTCAATGTCAATATTTCAATCAATATTAATCAAAAACACTATTCAAACTATCACTAATGATTTGCATGATATATTATCGAAAAAAGAAACCAAACTATTCACCTGGAATTATAGTCCGTGGGAGAGTTTATGTCAAAGCAATTTTAAAGTTAACAATTTCAATCAATATAAATCGATCATAAATAACATTTAAATGGTCACTAATCATTTGCCTGATATATTATCGAGAAAAGAAATTAAAATATTCACCTTGAATTTTTAGTCTGTAGAACATTTTTTGTCAAAAAATTTCATAGTCAACTATTTCAATCAATATAAATCAAAATCAAAAAATTGGAAGTTTAATTACAGTAATGAATCCCAAATAGGAGCGAAATGTTACATGAAAAAACAAATGATGCACCTCATTCACCAGTTATATACGTACCATGTTTAAGTCTTTGTTTGCTGTTGTACAGCAATAATCATTTGTCATTGATGAGAATTTTTCCATCCATGTCCTCTGCTGCAGTGCAATGAGCCAAATTTTGCCAGTCCTGAAGTCGCAACAAATCTTTAGATCAATTCAATCAGTTGTAGTCGTCAACAAATGAATTGCAAATACCAATTTAATAAAATTTGCTACAGAATACAACTCATACTGTCTCTCTATATACCTGTATTGCAACCTCTGGTAAACTGCTGCACAGGCGATCTAATTGCCAGGAAGTCAACGACAGCAGATCAGGAACCAATGTATGGTTTTTTCTACGAGAGTCCGTTGTCAGCTGTAAAATTTCAATCACACTATCCAGTCACTTATTTACATACCATTACAACTATTACAATAAATATAAATCAAAATCATAAATCCTATTCAAATTATTGCTAATGATTTGTTGATATGTTGATAAAAATAGAAAATAGAAATATTCACATTGAATTTTTATGCTGTAGTACATGTTATGTCAAAACAGTTTGAAAGTCAACTATTTCAATCAATATAAAACAAAATCATAACTCCTATTCAAATTATTGCTAATAATTTGCCTGATATGTTACCAAAAATAGAAAATAAAATATTCACCTGTAATTTTTAGTTTGTAGTACAGTTTATGTCAAAAAACAATTTCAATGTCAATATTTCAATCAATATTAATCAAAAACACTATTCAAACTATCACTAATGATTTGCATGATATATTATCGAAAAAAGAAACCAAACTATTCACCTGGAATTATAGTCCGTGGGAGAGTTTATGTCAAAGCAATTTTAAAGTTAACAATTTCAATCAATATAAATCGATCATAAATAACATTTAAATGGTCACTAATCATTTGCCTGATATATTATCGAGAAAAGAAATTAAAATATTCACCTTGAATTTTTAGTCTGTAGAACAGTTTTTGTCAAAAAATTTCATAGTCAACTATTTCAATCAATATAAATCAAAATCAAAAAATTGGAAGTTTAATTACAGTAATGAATCCCAAATAGGAGCGAAATGTTACATGAAAACAAATGATGCACCTCATTCACCAGTTATATACGTACCATGTTTAAGTCTTTGTTTGCTGTTGTACAGCAATAATCATTTGTCATTGATGAGAATTTTTCCATCCATGTCCTCTGCTGCAGTGCAATGAGCCAAATTTGCCAGTCCTGAAGTCGCAACAAATCTTTAGATCAATTCAATCAGTTGTAGTCGTCAACAAATGAATTGCAAATACCAATTTAATAAAATTTGCTACAGAATACAACTCATACTGTCTCTCTATATACCTGTATTGCAACCTCTGGTAAACTGCTGCACAGGCGATCTAATTGCCAGGAAGTCAACGACAGCAGATCAGGAACCAATGTATGGTTTTTTCTACGAGAGTCCGTTGTCAGCTGTAAAATTTCAATCACACTATCCAGTCACTTATTTACATACCATTACAACTATTACAATAAATATAAATCAAAATCATAAATCCTATTCAAATTATTGCTAATGATTTGTTGATATGTTGATAAAAATAGAAAATAGAAATATTCACATTGAATTTTTATGCTGTAGTACATGTTATGTCAAAACAGTTTGAAAGTCAACTATTTCAATCAATATAAAAACAAAATCATAACTCCTATTCAAATTATTGCTAATAATTTGCCTGATATGTTACCAAAAATAGAAAATAAAATATTCACCTGTAATTTTTAGTTTGTAGTACAGTTTATGTCAAAACAATTTCAATGTCAATATTTCAATCAATATTAATCAAAAACACTATTCAAACTATCACTAATGATTTGCATGATATATTATCGAAAAAAGAAACCAAACTATTCACCTGGAATTATAGTCCGTGGGAGAGTTTATGTCAAAGCAATTTTAAAGTTAACAATTTCAATCAATATAAATCGATCATAAATAACATTTAAATGGTCACTAATCATTTGCCTGATATATTATCGAGAAAAGAAATTAAAATATTCACCTTGAATTTTTTAGTCTGTAGAACAGTTTTTGTCAAAATAATTTCATAGTCAACTATTTCAATCAATATAAATCAAAATCAAAAAAAAATTGGAAGTTTAATTACAGTAATGAATCCCAAATAGGAGCGAAATGTTACATGAAAAAACAAATGATGCACCTCATTCACCAGTTATATACGTACCATGTTTAAGTCTTTGTTTGCTGTTGTACAGCAATAATCATTTGTCATTGATGAGAATTTTTCCATCCATGTCCTCTGCTGCAGTGCAATGAGCCAAATTTTGCCAGTCCTGAAGTCGCAACAAATCTTTAGATCAATTCAATCAGTTGTAGTCGTCAACAAATGAATTGCAAATACCAATTTAATAAAATTTGCTACAGAATACAACTCATACTGTCTCTCTATATACCTGTATTGCAACCTCTGGTAAACTGCTGCACAGGCGATCTAATTGCCAGGAAGTCAACGACAGCAGATCAGGAACCAATGTATGGTTTTTTCTACGAGAGTCCGTTGTCAGCTGTAAAATTAAAATTTCAATCACACTATCCAGTCACTTATTTACATACCATTACAACTATTACAAAATATAAATCAAAATCATAAATCCTATTCAAATTATTGCTAATGATTTGTTGATATGTTGATAAAAATAGAAAATAGAAATATTCACATTGAATTTTTATGCTGTAGTACATGTTATGTCAAAACAGTTTGAAAGTCAACTATTTCAATCAATATAAAACAAAAAATCATAACTCCTATTCAAATTATTGCTAATAATTTGCCTGATATGTTACCAAAAATAGAAAATAAAATATTCACCTGTAATTTTTAGTTTGTAGTACAGTTTATGTCAAAACAATTTCAATGTCAATATTTCAATCAATATTAATCAAAAACACTATTCAAACTATCACTAATGATTTGCATGATATATTATCGAAAAAAGAAACCAAACTATTCACCTGGAATTATAGTCCGTGGGAGAGTTTATGTCAAAGCAATTTTAAAGTTAACAATTTCAATCAATATAAATCGATCATAAATAACATTTAAATGGTCACTAATCATTTGCCTGATATATTATCGAGAAAAGAAATTAAAATATTCACCTTGAATTTTTAGTCTGTAGAACATTTTTTGTCAAAATAATTTCATAGTCAACTATTTCAATCAATATAAATCAAAATCAAAAAATTGGAAGTTTAATTACAGTAATGAATCCCAAATAGGAGCGAAATGTTACATGAAAACAAATGATGCACCTCATTCACCAGTTATATACGTACCATGTTTAAGTCTTTGTTTGCTGTTGTACAGCAATAATCATTTGTCATTGATGAGAATTTTTCCATCCATGTCCTCTGCTGCAGTGCAATGAGCCAAATTTTGCCAGTCCTGAAGTCGCAACAAATCTTTAGATCAATTCAATCAGTTGTAGTCGTCAACAAATGAATTGCAAATACCAATTTAATAAAATTTGCTACAGAATACAACTCATACTGTCTCTCTATATACCTGTATTGCAACCTCTGGTAAACTGCTGCACAGGCGATCTAATTGCCAGGAAGTCAACGACAGCAGATCAGGAACCAATGTATGGTTTTTTTCTACGAGAGTCCGTTGTCAGCTGTAAAATTTCAATCACACTATCCAGTCACTTATTTACATACCATTACAACTATTACAATAAATATAAATCAAAATCATAAATCCTATTCAAATTATTGCTAATGATTTGTTGATATGTTGATAAAAATAGAAAATAGAAATATTCACATTGAATTTTTTTATGCTGTAGTACATGTTATGTCAAAACAGTTTGAAAGTCAACTATTTCAATCAATATAAAACAAAATCATAACTCCTATTCAAATTATTGCTAATAATTTGCCTGATATGTTACCAAAAATAGAAAATAAAATATTCACCTGTAATTTTTAGTTTGTAGTACAGTTTATGTCAAAACAATTTCAATGTCAATATTTCAATCAATATTAATCAAAAACACTATTCAAACTATCACTAATGATTTGCATGATATATTATCGAAAAAAGAAACCAAACTATTCACCTGGAATTATAGTCCGTGGGAGAGTTTATGTCAAAGCAATTTTAAAGTTAACAATTTCAATCAATATAAATCGATCATAAATAACATTTAAATGGTCACTAATCATTTGCCTGATATATTATCGAGAAAAGAAATTAAAATATTCACCTTGAATTTTTAGTCTGTAGAACAGTTTTTTTGTCAAAAATAATTTCATAGTCAACTATTTCAATCAATATAAATCAAAATCAAAAAATTGGAAGTTTAATTACAGTAATGAATCCCAAATAGGAGCGAAATGTTACATGAAAACAAATGATGCACCTCATTCACCAGTTATATACGTACCATGTTTAAGTCTTTGTTTGCTGTTGTACAGCAATAATCATTTGTCATTGATGAGAATTTTTCCATCCATGTCCTCTGCTGCAGTGCAATGAGCCAAATTTTGCCAGTCCTGAAGTCGCAACAAATCTTTAGATCAATTCAATCATCAGTTGTAGTCGTCAACAAATGAATTGCAAATACCAATTTAATAAAATTTGCTACAGAATACAACTCATACTGTCTCTCTATATACCTGTATTGCAACCTCTGGTAAACTGCTGCACAGGCGATCTAATTGCCAGGAAGTCAACGACAGCAGATCAGGAACCAATGTATGGTTTTTTCTACGAGAGTCCGTTGTCAGCTGTAAAATTTCAATCACACACTATCCAGTCACTTATTTACATACCATTACAACTATTACAATAAATATAAATCAAAATCATAAATCCTATTCAAATTATTGCTAATGATTTGTTGATATGTTGATAAAAATAGAAAATAGAAATATTCACATTGAATTTTTATGCTGTAGTACATGTTATGTCAAAACAGTTTGAAAGTCAACTATTTCAATCAATATAAAACAAAATCATAACTCCTATTCAAATTATTGCTAATAATTTGCCTGATATGTTACCAAAAATAGAAAATAAAATATTCACCTGTAATTTTTTTTTAGTTTGTAGTACAGTTTATGTCAAAACAATTTCAATGTCAATATTTCAATCAATATTAATCAAAAACACTATTCAAACTATCACTAATGATTTGCATGATATATTATCGAAAAAAAAAAGAAACCAAACTATTCACCTGGAATTATAGTCCGTGGGAGAGTTTATGTCAAAGCAATTTTAAAGTTAACAATTTCAATCAATATAAATCGATCATAAATAACATTTAAATGGTCACTAATCATTTGCCTGATATATTATCGAGAAAAGAAATTAAAATATTCACCTTGAATTTTTAGTCTGTAGAACAGTTTTTGTCAAAAAAATTTCATAGTCAACTATTTCAATCAATATAAATCAAAATCAAAAAATTGGAAGTTTAATTACAGTAATGAATCCCAAATAGGAGCGAAATGTTACATGAAAACAAATGATGCACCTCATTCACCAGTTATATACGTACCATGTTTAAGTCTTTGTTTGCTGTTGTACAGCAATAATCATTTGTCATTGATGAGATTTTTTTTCCATCCATGTCCTCTGCTGCAGTGCAATGAGCCAAATTTTGCCAGTCCTGAAGTCGCAACAAATCTTTAGATCAATTCAATCAGTTGTAGTCGTCAACAAATGAATTGCAAATACCAATTTAATAAAATTTGCTACAGAATACAACTCATACTGTCTCTCTATATACCTGTATTGCAACCTCTGGTAAACTGCTGCACAGGCGATCTAATTGCCAGGAAGTCAACGACAGCAGATCAGGAACCAATGTATGGTTTTTTTTCTACGAGAGTCCGTTGTCAGCTGTAAAATTTCAATCACACTATCCAGTCACTTATTTACATACCATTACAACTATTACAATAAATATAAATCAAAATCATAAATCCTATTCAAATTATTGCTAATGATTTGTTGATATGTTGATAAAAATAGAAAATAGAAATATTCACATTGAATTTTTATGCTGTAGTACATGTTATGTCAAAACAGTTTGAAAGTCAACTATTTCAATCAATATAAAACAAAATCATAACTCCTATTCAAATTATTGCTAATAATTTGCCTGATATGTTACCAAAAATAGAAAATAAAATATTCACCTGTAATTTTTAGTTTGTAGTACAGTTTATGTCAAAACAATTTCAATGTCAATATTTCAATCAATATTAATCAAAAACACTATTCAAACTATCACTAATGATTTGCATGATATATTATCGAAAAAAGAAACCAAACTATTCACCTGGAATTATAGTCCGTGGGAGAGTTTATGTCAAAGCAATTTTAAAGTTAACAATTTCAATCAATATAAATCGATCATAAATAACATTTAAATGGTCACTAATCATTTGCCTGATATATTATCGAGAAAAGAAATTAAAATATTCACCTTGAATTTTTAGTCTGTAGAACAGTTTTTGTCAAAATAATTTCATAGTCAACTATTTCAATCAATATAAATCAAAATCAAAAAATTGGAAGTTTAATTACAGTAATGAATCCCAAATAGGAGCGAAATGTTACATGAAAACAAATGATGCACCTCATTCACCAGTTATATACGTACCATGTTTAAGTCTTTGTTTGCTGTTGTACAGCAATAATCATTTGTCATTGATGAGAATTTTTCCATCCATGTCCTCTGCTGCAGTGCAATGAGCCAAATTTTGCCAGTCCTGAAGTCGCAACAAATCTTTAGATCAATTCAATCAGTTGTAGTCGTCAACAAATGAATTGCAAATACCAATTTAATAAAATTTGCTACAGAATACAACTCATACTGTCTCTCTATATACCTGTATTGCAACCTCTGGTAAACTGCTGCACAGGCGATCTAATTGCCAGGAAGTCAACGACAGCAGATCAGGAACCAATGTATGGTTTTTTCTACGAGAGTCCGTTGTCAGCTGTAAAATTTCAATCACACTATCCAGTCACTTATTTACATACCATTACAACTATTACAATAAATATAAATCAAAATCATAAATCCTATTCAAATTATTGCTAATGATTTGTTGATATGTTGATAAAAATAGAAAATAGAAATATTCACATTGAATTTTTATGCTGTAGTACATGTTATGTCAAAACAGTTTGAAAGTCAACTATTTCAATCAATATAAAACAAAATCATAACTCCTATTCAAATTATTGCTAATAATTTTTGCCTGATATGTTACCAAAAATAGAAAATAAAATATTCACCTGTAATTTTTTTTAGTTTGTAGTACAGTTTATGTCAAAACAATTTCAATGTCAATATTTCAATCAATATTAATCAAAAACACTATTCAAACTATCACTAATGATTTGCATGATATATTATCGAAAAAAGAAACCAAACTATTCACCTGGAATTATAGTCCGTGGGAGAGTTTATGTCAAAGCAATTTTAAAGTTAACAATTTCAATCAATATAAATCGATCATAAATAACATTTAAATGGTCACTAATCATTTGCCTGATATATTATCGAGAAAAGAAATTAAAATATTCACCTTGAATTTTTAGTCTGTAGAACAGTTTTTTGTCAAAATAATTTCATAGTCAACTATTTCAATCAATATAAATCAAAATCAAAAAATTGGAAGTTTAATTACAGTAATGAATCCCAAATAGGAGCGAAATGTTACATGAAAACAAATGATGCACCTCATTCACCAGTTATATACGTACCATGTTTAAGTCTTTGTTTGCTGTTGTACAGCAATAATCATTTGTCATTGATGAGAATTTTTCCATCCATGTCCTCTGCTGCAGTGCAATGAGCCAAATTTTGCCAGTCCTGAAGTCGCAACAAATCTTTAGATCAATTCAATCAGTTGTAGTCGTCAACAAATGAATTGCAAATACCAATTTAATAAAATTTGCTACAGAATACAACTCATACTGTCTCTCTATATACCTGTATTGCAACCTCTGGTAAACTGCTGCACAGGCGATCTAATTGCCAGGAAGTCAACGACAGCAGATCAGGAACCAATGTATGGTTTTTTCTACGAGAGTCCGTTGTCAGCTGTAAAATTTCAATCACACTATCCAGTCACTTATTTACATACCATTACAACTATTACAATAAATATAAATCAAAATCATAAATCCTATTCAAATTATTGCTAATGATTTGTTGATATGTTGATAAAAATAGAAAATAGAAATATTCACATTGAATTTTTATGCTGTAGTACATGTTATGTCAAAACAGTTTGAAAGTCAACTATTTCAATCAATATAAAACAAAATCATAACTCCTATTCAAATTATTGCTAATAATTTGCCTGATATGTTACCAAAAATAGAAAATAAAATATTCACCTGTATTTTTAGTTTGTAGTACAGTTTATGTCAAAACAATTTCAATGTCAATATTTCAATCAATATTAATCAAAAACACTATTCAAACTATCACTAATGATTTGCATGATATATTATCGAAAAAAGAAACCAAACTATTCACCTGGAATTATAGTCCGTGGGAGAGTTTATGTCAAAGCAATTTTAAAGTTAACAATTTCAATCAATATAAATCGATCATAAATAACATTTAAATGGTCACTAATCATTTGCCTGATATATTATCGAGAAAAGAAATTAAAATATTCACCTTGAATTTTTAGTCTGTAGAACAGTTTTTGTCAAAATAATTTCATAGTCAACTATTTCAATCAATATAAATCAAAATCAAAAAATTGGAAGTTTAATTACAGTAATGAATCCCAAATAGGAGCGAAATGTTACATGAAAACAAATGATGCACCTCATTCACCAGTTATATACGTACCATGTTTAAGTCTTTGTTTGCTGTTGTACAGCAATAATCATTTGTCATTGATGAGAATTTTTCCATCCATGTCCTCTGCTGCAGTGCAATGAGCCAAATGTTGCCAGTCCTGAAGTCGCAACAAATCTTTAGATCAATTCAATCAGTTGTAGTCGTCAACAAATGAATTGCAAATACCAATTTAATAAAATTTGCTACAGAATACAACTCATACTGTCTCTCTATATACCTGTATTGCAACCTCTGGTAAACTGCTGCACAGGCGATCTAATTGCCAGGAAGTCAACGACAGCAGATCAGGAACCAATGTATGGTTTTTTCTACGAGAGTCCGTTGTCAGCTGTAAAATTTCAATCACACTATCCAGTCACTTATTTACATACCATTACAACTATTACAATAAATATAAATCAAAATCATAAATCCTATTCAAATTATTGCTAATGATTTGTTGATATGTTGATAAAAATAGAAAATAGAAATATTCACATTGAATTTTTATGCTGTAGTACATGTTATGTCAAAACAGTTTGAAAGTCAACTATTTCAATCAATATAAAACAAAATCATAACTCCTATTCAAATTATTGCTAATAATTTGCCTGATATGTTACCAAAAATAGAAAATAAAATATTTCACCTGTAATTTTTAGTTTGTAGTACAGTTTATGTCAAAACAATTTCAATGTCAATATTTCAATCAATATTAATCAAAAACACTATTCAAACTATCACTAATGATTTGCATGATATATTATCGAAAAAAGAAACCAAACTATTCACCTGGAATTATAGTCCGTGGGAGAGTTTATGTCAAAGCAATTTTAAAGTTAACAATTTCAATCAATATAAATCGATCATAAATAACATTTAAATGGTCACTAATCATTTGCCTGATATATTATCGAGAAAAGAAATTAAAATATTCACCTTGAATTTTTAGTCTGTAGAACAGTTTTTTGTCAAAATAATGTTTCATAGTCAACTATTTCAATCAATATAAATCAAAATCAAAAAATTGGAAGTTTAATTACAGTAATGAATCCCAAATAGGAGCGAAATGTTACATGAAAACAAATGATGCACCTCATTCACCAGTTATATACGTACCATGTTTAAGTCTTTGTTTGCTGTTGTACAGCAATAATCATTTGTCATTGATGAGAATTTTTCCATCCATGTCCTCTGCTGCAGTGCAATGAGCCAAATTTTGCCAGTCCTGAAGTCGCAACAAATCTTTAGATCAATTCAATCAGTTGTAGTCGTCAACAAATGAATTGCAAATACCAATTTAATAAAATTTGCTACAGAATACAACTCATACTGTCTCTCTATATACCTGTATTGCAACCTCTGGTAAACTGCTGCACAGGCGATCTAATTGCCAGGAAGTCAACGACAGCAGATCAGGAACCAATGTATGGTTTTTTCTACGAGAGTCCGTTGTCAGCTGTAAAATTTCAATCACACTATCCAGTCACTTATTTACATACCATTACAACTATTACAATAAATATAAATCAAAATCATAAATCCTATTCAAATTATTGCTAATGATTTGTTGATATGTTGATAAAAATAGAAAATAGAAATATTCACATTGAATTTTTATGCTGTAGTACATGTTATGTCAAAACAGTTTGAAAGTCAACCTATTTCAATCAATATAAAACAAAATCATAACTCCTATTCAAATTATTGCTAATAATTTGCCTGATATGTTACCAAAAATAGAAAATAAAATATTCACCTGTAATTTTTAGTTTGTAGTACAGTTTATGTCAAAACAATTTCAATGTCAATATTTCAATCAATATTAATCAAAAACACTATTCAAACTATCACTAATGATTTGCATGATATATTATCGAAAAAAGAAACCAAACTATTCACCTGGAATTATAGTCCGTGGGAGAGTTTATGTCAAAGCAATTTTAAAAGTTAACAATTTCAATCAATATAATCGATCATAAATAACATTTAAATGGTCACTAATCATTTGCCTGATATATTATCGAGAAAAGAAATTAAAATATTCACCTTGAATTTTTAGTCTGTAGAACAGTTTTTGTCAAAAAATTTCATAGTCAACTATTTCAATCAATATAAATCAAAATCAAAAAAATTGGAAGTTTAATTACAGTAATGAATCCCAAATAGGAGCGAAATGTTACATGAAAACAAATGATGCACCTCATTCACCAGTTATATACGTACCATGTTTAAGTCTTTGTTTGCTGTTGTACAGCAATAATCATTTGTCATTGATGAGAATTTTTCCATCCATGTCCTCTGCTGCAGTGCAATGAGCCAAATTTTGCCAGTCCTGAAGTCGCAACAAATCTTTAGATCAATTCAATCAGTTGTAGTCGTCAACAAATGAATTGCAAATACCAATTTAATAAAATTGCTACAGAATACAACTCATACTGTCTCTCTATATACCTGTATTGCAACCTCTGGTAAACTGCTGCACAGGCGATCTAATTGCCAGGAAGTCAACGACAGCAGATCAGGAACCAATGTATGGTTTTTTTCTACGAGAGTCCGTTGTCAGCTGTAAAATTTCAATCACACTATCCAGTCACTTATTTACATACCATTACAACTATTACAATAAATATATAAATCAAAATCATAAATCCTATTCAAATTATTGCTAATGATTTGTTGATATGTTGATAAAAATAGAAAATAGAAATATTCACATTGAATTTTTATGCTGTAGTACATGTTATGTCAAAAACAGTTTGAAAGTCAACTATTTCAATCAATATAAAACAAAATCATAACTCCTATTCAAATTATTGCTAATAATTTGCCTGATATGTTACCAAAAATAGAAAATAAAATATTCACCTGTAATTTTTAGTTGTAGTACAGTTTATGTCAAAACAATTTCAATGTCAATATTTCAATCAATATTAATCAAAAACACTATTCAAACTATCACTAATGATTTGCATGATATATTATCGAAAAAAGAAACCAAACTATTCACCTGGAATTATAGTCCGTGGGAGAGTTTATGTCAAAGCAATTTTAAAGTTAACAATTTCAATCAATATAAATCGATCATAAATAACATTTAAATGGTCACTAATCATTTGCCTGATATATTATCGAGAAAAGAAATTAAAATATTCACCTTGAATTTTTAGTCTGTAGAACATTTTTTTGTCAAAATAATTTCATAGTCAACTATTTCAATCAATATAAATCAAAATCAAAAAATTGGAAGTTTAATTACAGTAATGAATCCCAAATAGGAGCGAAATGTTACATGAAAACAAATGATGCACCTCATTCACCAGTTATATACGTACCATGTTTAAGTCTTTGTTTGCTGTTGTACAGCAATAATCATTTGTCATTGATGAGAATTTTTCCATCCATGTCCTCTGCTGCAGTGCAATGAGCCAAATTTTGCCAGTCCTGAAGTCGCAACAAATCTTTAGATCAATTCAATCAGTTGTAGTCGTCAACAAATGAATTGCAAATACCAATTTAATAAAATTTGCTACAGAATACAACTCATACTGTCTCTCTATATACCTGTATTGCAACCTCTGGTAAACTGCTGCACAGGCGATCTAATTGCCAGGAAGTCAACGACAGCAGATCAGGAACCAATGTATGGTTTTTTCTACGAGAGTCCGTTGTCAGCTGTAAAATTTCAATCACACTATCCAGTCACTTATTTACATACCATTACAACTATTACAATAAATATAAATCAAAATCATAAATCCTATTCAAATTATTGCTAATGATTTGTTGATATGTTGATAAAAATAGAAAATAGAAATATTCACATTGAATTTTTATGCTGTAGTACATGTTATGTCAAAACAGTTTGAAAGTCAACTATTTCAATCAATATAAAACAAAATCATAACTCCTATTCAAATTATTGCTAATAATTTGCCTGATATGTTACCAAAAATAGAAAATAAAATATTCACCTGTAATTTTTAGTTTGTAGTACAGTTTATGTCAAAACAATTTCAATGTCAATATTTCAATCAATATTAATCAAAAACACTATTCAAACTATCACTAATGATTTGCATGATATATTATCGAAAAAAGAAACCAAACTATTCACCTGGAATTATAGTCCGTGGGAGAGTTTATGTCAAAGCAATTTTAAAGTTAACAATTTCAATCAATATAAATCGATCATAAATAACATTTAAATGGTCACTAATCATTTGCCTGATATATATCGAGAAAAGAAATTAAAATATTCACCTTGAATTTTTAGTCTGTAAACAGTTTTTGTCAAAATAATTTCATAGTCAACTATTTCAATCAATATAAATCAAAATCAAAAAATTGGAAGTTTAATTACAGTAATGAATCCCAAATAGGAGCGAAATGTTACATGAAAACAAATGATGCACCTCATTCACCAGTTATATACGTACCATGTTTAAGTCTTTGTTTGCTGTTGTACAGCAATAATCATTTGTCATTGATGAGAATTTTTCCATCCATGTCCTCTGCTGCAGTGCAATGAGCCAAATGTTGCCAGTCCTGAAGTCGCAACAAATCTTTAGATCAATTCAATCAGTTGTAGTCGTCAACAAATGAATTGCAAATACCAATTTAATAAAATTTGCTACAGAATACAACTCATACTGTCTCTCTATATACCTGTATTGCAACCTCTGGTAAACTGCTGCACAGGCGATCTAATTGCCAGGAAGTCAACGACAGCAGATCAGGAACCAATGTATGGTTTTTTCTACGAGAGTCCGTGTTGTCAGCTGTAAAATTTCAATCACACTATCCAGTCACTTATTTACATACCATTACAACTATTACAATAAATATAAATCAAAATCATAAATCCTATTCAAATTATTGCTAATGATTTGTTGATATGTTGATAAAAATAGAAAATAGAAATATTCACATTGAATTTTTATGCTGTAGTACATGTTATGTCAAAACAGTTTGAAAGTCAACTATTTCAATCAATATAAAACAAAATCATAACTCCTATTCAAATTATTGCTAATAATTTGCCTGATATGTTACCAAAAATAGAAAATAAAATATTCACCTGTAATTTTTAGTTTGTAGTACAGTTTATGTCAAAACAATTTCAATGTCAATATTTCAATCAATATTAATCAAAAACACTATTCAAACTATCACTAATGATTTGCATGATATATTATCGAAAAAAGAAACCAAACTATTCACCTGGAATTATAGTCCGTGGGAGAGTTTATGTCAAAGCAATTTTAAAGTTAACAATTTCAATCAATATAAATCGATCATAAATAACATTTAAATGGTCACTAATCATTTGCCTGATATATTATCGAGAAAAGAAATTAAAATATTCACCTTGAATTTTTAGTCTGTAGAACAGTTTTTGTCAAAATAATTTCATAGTCAACTATTTCAATCAATATAAATCAAAATCAAAAAATTGGAAGTTTAATTACAGTAATGAATCCCAAATAGGAGCGAAATGTTACATGAAAACAAATGATGCACCTCATTCACCAGTTATATACGTACCATGTTTAAGTCTTTGTTTGCTGTTGTACAGCAATAATCATTTGTCATTGATGAGAATTTTTTTTTTCCATCCATGTCCTCTGCTGCAGTGCAATGAGCCAAATTTTGCCAGTCCTGAAGTCGCAACAAATCTTTAGATCAATTCAATCAGTTGTAGTCGTCAACAAATGAATTGCAAATACCAATTTAATAAATTTGCTACAGAATACAACTCATACTGTCTCTCTATATACCTGTATTGCAACCTCTGGTAAACTGCTGCACAGGCGATCTAATTGCCAGGAAGTCAACGACAGCAGATCAGGAACCAATGTATGGTTTTTTCTACGAGAGTCCGTTGTCAGCTGTAAAATTTCAATCACACTATCCAGTCACTTATTTACATACCATTACAACTATTACAATAAATATAAATCAAAATCATAAATCCTATTCAAATTATTGCTAATGATTTGTTGATATGTTGATAAAAATAGAAAATAGAAATATTCACATTGAATTTTTATGCTGTAGTACATGTTATGTCAAAACAGTTTGAAAGTCAACTATTTCAATCAATATAAAACAAAATCATAACTCCTATTCAAATTATTGCTAATAATTTGCCTGATATGTTACCAAAAATAGAAAATAAAATATTCACCTGTAATTTTTAGTTTGTAGTACAGTTTATGTCAAAACAATTTCAATGTCAATATTTCAATCAATATTAATCAAAAACACTATTCAAACTATCACTAATGATTTGCATGATATATTATCGAAAAAAGAAACCAAACTATTCACCTGGAATTATAGTCCGTGGGAGAGTTTATGTCAAAGCAATTTTAAAGTTAACAATTTCAATCAATATAAATCGA
>JAXDRA010001211.1:0-7500 GCA_034190875.2 Urechis unicinctus
TATGCTATGGATCGGAACCACAGTTTTATCATCTGTCGCTGTAGTGGTTTGATCACTCAGGATTTCTATCTTATCATTCAGCAGGACAATGGCATGGTTAACGCTACTGTTCGTTGCCACAGGATTATCGAATGGTGTTGTGTGGATGTGAACGCTGCTGGTGTCTTCGTGATTTTCCTGCGGGGCGACGGCGTTGTTTTTAATGGTTGTTGGCGCTGGTGTATCATGTGGTACAATGGTCGTCATATCTGGCAATACGCTGTTGGGAAGGCACCAGCACGGACCACAACAAAGCAAAACGCGAATACGCTGACGGATTCGCGTCACCATTGCGCAATAGATGATGGCGTTCCCAAAGGCCTGGCCACTGTCTCCGACACCCTGAAATTATTGATAGCGCTTGGTAATTGGAATAACATTATAACAATATGCATAATAAAATGTCCCAGGCAATAATCCAAACAATGGTGTGAGATATGGCAACAATAGAAACAATGCACCTGAAGAGGGGCCAGCCAAACAGACCAGACGTGTGTGTTGGCACATCCATCATGATCTATAGCCCCGATGACAAACCGCAGTGTCCCCCAGATCCTTAGGCATATAAACACGAGTGGGACATACAAGAGCTTGCAGTTGGCATCTTCTACTAATGCAGATCGGCTACGGTGTTGTTTCTTGTTTTGTCGGTTCAGCGAATGCTGTACTCTTTTGTTCTAGAAATATATGCAAATTCGTGTCAAATCTCCCTTTAAGCCCTGTTATGTCATCAATGTTCACGTTTCATGACCGATGAGTCTTTGGTTATTAGCCAATCCCATAGCCCGTCAGAAAGACTGTAGGGACCTTCACCTACGATTACTCACCTATCTGTTGATACTATAGTATCTTCTAGTAAACGCCGAATATCAAATATAATGAGTATACACTCGTGTTGATTCACCACTCTCTCATACACTAAAGCATGTTCCAGTCACTTATATATCAAATAAAACGCGTTTAAAACCTTGATGATAAAGGTATGCGCACCTGTTAGAAGAGTAGGGCTTACATGACCACCTCACCTGTTGATTTATGAAGCAGCGCATGTACGCATACAGCACAACGACGACCAGGTAAGACACAATCTCCCATGCTTTGCCGCTAACCATCTGCCATATGAGCGTCAAAGGCCACCCATGACGACCATCTATCCAGCACCAGTGTGGATTGGGGTTTTCATCGGGTCCGAAAACCTCCATGCTCATAGCTACAATTGTCACCAACGCTGTCAGTGATTAAACAGAGCAATATGTCCTGATAACTTTGCTGAGACATTATAAACTGATTTGATTACAGACTCAATCCATTATTTACAGAAGCAGGTATTTCGGTGACGCATTGGTCAGAAAATATTGATCAATCTGTTAACAGGCAAAGGTCAATTTTATATTTTACTTAATTGCTTTGAAGCCATTAATAAGATGCTCATGTGTAGATGCACTGATTTATATATGATGCTACACTGTGCGCCATTTATGTGACATATAATATCCCATTAACAGCAGAAGACTTCCATGTCTAAGTTTAAGAAATTTAATTTGTAGCTACTACATGCTTATCTCATTGTAATTGTAGCTATTATATGCTTATCACAAGTAATATTGCTATCTGACTTTAAATGAATAAACAGTTTCTAAGATACTCGGAACCTCAACAAACCATCAATATCTTTCTTATCGATGTATCTTACTGACATATAATCAATGAGTAATTTTTACTATGGGTGCTCGCTGACGCCTGCTGGTATTTTATGTAGTATTATTACGATGCAGTATTGATGTCGGTCTTCTGCTTGAATATTTTACTTTGGGGCTTGCAGTCAAACAAACACATACTCATTCCCCATATCATTGATAGATACATATGCAGTAATATGTAAGACACTGTCTGCAGGAACCAGGTTTTATCAAATTATCCTGCCAAAATTAATGACGCAATATATTTTGGCAAGCTTCCTGGTATGCAGTCAGTTATAAGTGCCACGGTCATAACATTAACTGGTTGCCATGGTCATAACATTAACTGGTTGCCATGGTCATAACATTAACTGGTTGCCATGGTCGTAACATTAACTGGCTGCCATGGTCATAACATTAACTGGTTGATTCCATTTTCTCCAAATATGCCTGACGTTTCTACCGAGCTATTTTTGTGTGGTCGACTGGTTAGCAATAAAGGCAAGGATGTTTTCCATTCCATGGCGTCATTAGTATAGATTATAGTTAGATTCCATATTTGTTATATTTTTTTCGGTAGTTTTAAATAGAGCATCACCAACCAGATATGCTATTGACATATTACCACTCAATACAGACCCATAGTGGATTATCATGTCGGGAGAAACTCTGGTGATTAGCCAGTGCATCAGTGTTATGTGTTGGATGTTTTGAATGCTAAATATGTCCGTATCAATATTAAAAGTATGTAAGCAGCACCACAGTATACTTTGTAAGCCGAGAATATAACAATATGATAGATAACGAACTGAATAATTGGTTATACATTGAAATTGACCTGATGCTATGATACAGTACGGAAGACGCAATAGTGTTCGAATAACGGGTCTGGAAGAAGACGCAGATGTCTGTTCTTTCATAAAAGACAAGTTCGATGTCGACACCACCAACAACATTGACAGATTTCACCCAGTTGGGAAAATTCAATCGGATGGACGAAAGAGACAGATATTGGTCAAATTCACAAGCTACATCATCAAGTCATCCATAATGAAAAACAGATATCGTCTGAAAGGAACAGGCATCTACATCAACGACGATTTAACCAAGAAACGAAACGAAATGGCCCAAAGCTGTAGATCTCTTAAAAAGGAAAAAAGAATCAATGACACTTGGGTTCGAGATGGAAATATCTTTGTGAAACTTAAGAACAGCTCAATCAAGAAGATTTCATCTCCTGACGAGATTGACCAGCTGAAATAGACAATATCTTGAAAACAACCAGTGCCCCTGCAAGGGGATATTAACCTCAGTATGACAAAATCATCGTCACCAGCTCTGCGAGCTAGCCTCGCCTATAAAACACTACTAGAGGATCTCGACAACATGACCGTTAACGAAACGCACAAAAACATGAGGTACATCATCAGCTACAAATGGTGGACTTAGCAAACTCATCTGTCAACCAGTTTGGAGATAGTGGTGAACTGGAATTTTTGCATGAACACCTTCCGCATTCTAATTGCACGTATTATGAACCAGATGATTTTTGTGAAACAAACTGAAACACACAAAAATGGAACATCATTCTTTAATTTAAACTGCCGAGGACTAGTATCACATTGGGAACAGTTCACAGAACTGGTAAGCAGTCTGTCTTCTGATGTATTTTCATTCGACTTTATTGGTTTAACCGAAGTTTTTAAAGTTCAATGCGATAGTTTCTTAAACCTTTCTAACTATCACCAGTTCATTGCAAATACACGTAATGATAACGCAAGAGGTGGCGTTGGCCTTTTTATCAAAGATCATATTGGATTTTGTAGAAGAGATGATTTATCGATCTTCATACCTCATGTTATAGAAACATTGTTTATAGAATATGAAAACAGCTCTAAATCCAAATGTATAGTTGGAATAGTTTATAGACCAAACACGGCACCTCTTGCCGATACCGACGTATTTTCTACCACTATCTTAGATATTATAAACAAGATTAGCAGTGAGAAAACAAAATGTTGTATATAATGGGAGATATGAATCTTGATCTTTTAAAGTTCAAAATGCATGTGAAAACTGACAATTATCTTGAGAATTTTTTTGTGAATGGGTTTGTTCCAATGATTACGAGACCTACAAGGGTGACACCTACATCAGCTACACTCATTGACCACATATTTACCAATGACCTAACACAAGCTTCATCTGGAATAATCATCACCGACATTTCAGACCATTTCGGCATTTTTATATGACACAAACAGAGCAAACTGACAGCACGTGTGAAGATCCTACGCTAAGACGCAATTTCTCCCCAAACAATTTCAACAGTTTCATTAATTATTTGGAAATAACCGATTTTTCGAATGTCTCAGAGCATGAATGTCCTAATCAGGCGTATGATGTGTTCATAGATAAATACAAATGTGCATTTGATCAAGCATTTCCTGTTCTAGGGCAAAAGAAAAATCGCAAAAGTATTATGCATCAACCATGGATGACTCCTGGTTTGATAGCTTCAACTAAAACTAAATTAAAATTATATAGGAAATACAAACAAAACCCGTCACGGCGCAATACACAGAAATACAAAATATACAATAGCCTTCTTAACAAGGTTAAACGTAAGCTCAAGTGTAATTACTATTCTGAAATGATAGAAAAATACAAAACGAACACTAAGTCTTTGTGGTCAGTACTAAACAAAACAATAGGAAATGCAAAAAGCAAACAAAAAATGCCCAATAGTTTTAAAATTGATGGTGAACAAATATCAGATAAAAGTATAATTGCCATAAGTTCAACAATTACTTTACCAATACATGTAAATCAATATCTGAAAGCTTACCCTTACCTAATGAACACTTCACTTCCTATTTGCCAAATCAACTGCCACACTCGATGTACCTAGAAGAAGTAACTGAAAATGAAGTTGCAACTGTAGTAAATAACCTAAAACCGAAAACAAGTTATGGCCACGACGAAATCAGTACTAAAACTATAAAATCAACCCTTCCAATAATATTGACTCCTCTATCACATATATGTAATGTATCGATGAAAACAGGAATCTTCCCCGACCAACTAAAAATATCAAAAATTATACCCGTATATAAATCCGGTGACGACTGCGTCTTTAATAACTATCGTCCTATTAGTTTGCTTCCAAGTTTTTCGAAAGTAATTGAAAAAATTATGTATAACAGAACCATGTCCTTCCTGATTAAATTTAAACTTCTATATAAGCACCAATATGGATTCCAAAAAAATAACAAAACTATTCATCCAATATTGCATTTTCTCAATTACTGCGCAGACGCAAATAATAAATCACCCAATGAATATGTACTCCCAATATTTTGCGACCTCTCGAAAGCTTTCGATATAATAAACCATGAAACACTTCTAACTAAAATGTATTCGCTTGGAATAAGAGGTCTCGCACATAAATGGTTTTCAAGTTATTTACGACTTCGTAAACAATATACACAATTACAAAACATTAAATCACCTGTATCCGATGTAGCTATAGGAGTCCCTCAGGGATCCATTTTAGGGCCTCTGTTGTTTTTACTTTACGTTAATGACATTTCCAATGCCTGTAATGAAACAGTTCTCTCCTTTGCTGATGACACAACACTACTAATTTCATCCTCAAATATCAAAACAGCTTTTCAAAAGGCTAACATTGCAGTTAACAACTTAAAAACATGGCTAGTAACAAATGGTCTTGTATTAAACACTAGTAAAACAAGTTATATGGTAATAAGAAGACACAATAAGAAAATAGATATAAATAATTGTGAGATAAAAATAGATGATAAAGTAATCAACAGGATAGACACAAACAACGGTGCACATAAATTTTTGGGCATATTTATAGACGAAAAACTAACCTGGAAAACACATATAAATCATGTCAATAAAAATATATCTCATGGCCTTTTTATGCTCAAACAAGTAAAAGACTTTCTACCTAAATCAGCATTACGCAGTCTATATTTTGCTCTTGTTCACTCACATTTATCCTATGGTATACTTGCATGGGGAAATGCTGGCAAAAACAATTTAAAGCGTACTGAAATACTACAAAAACGTGCTCTGAGATATATTAACAAATCATCGTATAACGCTCATACAGAACCCCTTTTCAAACGTAGCAATATATTAAAATTAAATGATCTCTATGAGTATAATGTAGCCTTATTTATGTACCATTACAATAATAACATGTTGCCATCATCATTCATCAATGCATTCCATCAACAATGCAATATCAACCATTTTTATAACACGCGTAATTCCCATTTAATGGTCACACCTATCCCGAATACCGAATTTGTGAAAAAGTTACCTCTATATACATTCCCTAACACTTGGAACAAATGGCAAAAAATACTCTCTTCACTTTCAGTGTTATCCCAAGTAAAAAAATATTTTATGTATACATTCATAAGTAATTACCACAGTACCATTAATTGTTCAAACCGCCATTGTGTTGATTGTAATTTAATGCAGAATGATCTAAGTTAATTTATGCTTTTGTCAATATTTGGGATTTTGCAATAGACTATTTTTTTAGAACAAACTGGTTGACCTATTTTGATTTCTAGATGTACCTCATGTAGTATTGCATTATTTAGAGATCATCGGGGTGGTTGGAAGATAGCCATCTGTGGCTAAACCACGCCCGTCTCCTGACAGTATATGTGAGTTGTGAATTCAACATAAGTATGTACATGTATATTTATTGTCGGGAGACAAATAAATTCTTCTTCTTCTTCTTCTACAAATGTATGTGTGATACTGGCCAAACGCCGAAAAGTTTTGCAACAACATATATTGCCGATCACCGTGGACTATAAATCGTCTTACCTGGTGCAGACCAGCTGCAAATGTGAAAAAGAGGTACCATCTGGTTGGCCAAAATCCCGTTGCCTCTCACCAGACATACGAAAAGGTACAACGCGATGCTGACATTCCAGAGAAATGAAGAGATGGAGGAAAAAGCGGTTATGGTAGGAGCTGTCTTACACAGAATGTCTGACCCAGGTGAGACAGCCCAAATGACCCCTAAGATGTTACCACAGGCCGTAAGGCAGTCAGGAATCGTCAGACATATGAGAAGCTGTCGGGCCTTGGTATGCAGGTCGTCAAAGGTCAGGTAGGTCACCAGAATGACGACACCACCCAAAATGGATAATGATGACGTCACACCTGTGAGAATGACGTAGCTCCATGACAGTTGATATGCATATGGATTGGTGTAGTTGCCGCCTGCTTCACACATGATGCTTATGTTCAAACAACTCTTACACCAAGAAAGGTTCAGTCTCCAAGGGTCGTCTGCGCCGATGTTTGTCTGCTTTAGTCAGTCTCTAATAACATCCACGTGTCGCCGATATAACATACACTAATCCATGCTTTCCATAAGACGTTAGCCAACACACTGATGTCGATATCGACGTGATTATAAATACGGGGGATCCAGGGCTATGCACTCCCGCGTTGCTCAAAGGTGACCAATCACCAATACGATGCGATTTCTCACTCCTACCGTTTTGTTACATCAGCCAGAATAACAAATGCTCTTCCGTCTCAACTACACCATTGCTATGGAAACCGATAGCAGATCATGTAATAGCTTGTTTATGAGTGAAACATAACGTATAAGGCTTGACCCGTTATCAGTGCCATTTCTGTTATCAGACCGTAAAGTAAGATAATAAGTAGATTTATCGTTGCCCCTTTACCCGTAACCAGGGTAAGTGTGTTAATGATG